>JAQIWN010000158.1:0-48043 GCA_034699025.1 Entomobrya cf. arborea Gr-Col-00668
TGCACTATAACTTGTTTATCTGTCAAATTTTACCAAAAAATATGTTGGCCGTTTTCTCGTGAAAAAAATCCACTGTGGAGAGGGTTCTCATCACCCCATAAAAAATGACACAACTTAACTGACTCGACTCAACCCTTTCTTTTTTAGACTTGTGAGTTGTGGGTTCACAAGATAGAAGATGAGCTTCATGCCATTGATTTGGGAGAAGAAGCGGAAAACCAAGCTCCGTGTTTTTTAATCCTTACACATAAACAAATAAAAAATACATAAACATGCCTAGTACTTCTTCAAATACATGATTTTCTTTAATATTTTAAAAGTTTTTGTTTTGCAATTTTACAAAATTAGAAATATTAAAGAAAACACAAGTAGGTGCCTTTTAAAATATAGGAGATTTTTAGCTTTATTATTTTAATTTTTGCACAATATTTTCGTTTTACTGATTGACAAGTTGGGTGCAAACCAGTTTGTGATCACTGAACCTACATAATTATCTAACAATGAGACATTCAAATAATAATTAGTTCAAGTCAAACTGCCGTGTTATATTGAGAACCGAGTAAAAATTGGTTGTGACGTTTGCAGGAATATCAAATATGTACAACAACAGGGACGGAGAAAGCGGTATGTAGTTTAACTAAATTAGTTTGTATGTATTGCTTTCACTTGCTTTTGTAAAGAGATTTGCTATCGGTATGTGTTAATAGCTCTCCATTAGTTTTAGAGTAGGCTTCATAATATCTTTAACAGTTATTTAACTTTGCCAGAATTTTTACAGATCGGTATGAACACAAACGAAGAGATGAGAGAAGGGGTGGTGCTGGTGACCGGGACGATCCCAACGAAAAGTACAAAACCAGAAGAAATCGATGGGATGAAAAAGAGCCTGAGAGTGGAACCGGAAACAACTCGCGTAGTCGATGGGATGTGAAAGACTCTGAAGGCAAAAACTCTCGTAATCGTTGGGATGAAAGTGAAAGACAGCCGGACAGTGGGAATTCACGCAGTCGGTGGAACGACGGAACTGGAGAATCAAAATCAAGAACATCATTGGAATCTGGGTTGACATTGACACGAGAGCCGGATCATAACTCATCCGCCAACTTGTCACGATCCGGAGATAGGAAAAGGAGTCGAAGCAGAAGCAGGAGCCCGTTTAGACGAGATTTTCGAAATTATGCTAATCCTACCAAAGATGGATATTCCTATCAAAGTGATTTATCCAATCATTCCTCCTCAAGTCAAACTGGAAATCAAGAAACCTCTTCTACGAGGAAACAAACCAGTTGGAGCGACTCCTCAGATGATGATAATGATCGATCTGGAAAATCAAATACATTTCGCAATTCAACCAGAAGTCCTGGTCAACCTTCTCAAAGACAGTATGAAAATTATAAAAACAATGAGGTGCCTTCATTAGATATTAATGCATCAAAACCAGTAACCGCAGACAAGTTAGGAAGCTCATCTTCATCTGGTATATCACTAAAACTAGGTGGATCAGCAGTGGTAAGTGATATGCTGACATTGTTATACTTTTATGAATTGTGGGTTGTACATTAAAAAGGTCCACAACTTTAAGGATGTATTGCATTATGATTTTCAGAAACCGACCCCACTGCCAAAGGTAATATCGGTCCCTGTACCTGTAAAATCAACAAAAGTTGCTGCAGTTTTTGGTGACTCTGATGATGATGAACCGGAAGAAATGCCTCCGGAGTGTAAAATGAGAATGAAAAATGTTGGAAGGTATGTAAACTGTTATTTAACTTGCTGTAATATCAATATCCATTCATTTTCATCCTTCTGTTTCCCCAGTTCTCATGTATTTTCATTTTTGTTATCTTTCAGGGAAACCAGAACAAGTGAGGGTCCCAATTCGTTCGGGAAAACAAAGATTGGTTTCTGTAATATGAGTCACTTGGCAGAGAAGCATTTGGAAGACAAGGGTGCTGGAGGTGCGAATAAAAAGGCATAGAAATGGAAATTCTGCAATAAAATTCAATTTAATTAGTGTGCGCTAGAGTCCTAGTTATAATAATCTATCTTAGATAGTGTTGCTAGTAAGTTAACTATGTATACCATCATGCATGCCTGTTGTTTGTTAAGTATTTTTTTCAATTTGTTTATTAAACTTCAATAATTAAGAAATGAGACCTCTTCTATACTTGATACTCTGTTCACGTATCATACAATAAAGCGTTCATGAAAAACTTTTGCTCACAATCTCATTAATCTTTATTCATAACACGCATTTTGGTTTTCCATTTCCAGAAATGATAGTTCGATATGAAATTATATTAGATCATTAAGTTGTATAGGCGTCATGACTTACGAAAAGACGACAACGATAAGCAAACATATGCCTATCATATCATCACTTATATTATCACAGTCACATAGAACCACCTTGGCATAACGTGTATGCATTTTTGTGGAAAATGTGTACATTGAAGTTATTGAACCTGAAGTTTTTCTCTTCAAGTAACCAAGTTTATTTTTATGAAAGATGAACTCTTGTGGATTAACTACGTATACATAATCTGACCCTATAACCATACCCAGTTTGTGAAACGATTTCATTTAATAAGTAAGTACAATATTTTCATTTACATGCATAACACAAAATAACGAGAAGTTATTTCCTGTGATAGTTATTGCCATTGCGGTGTCATAAAAACTGACCGCGGCCGCGTTATCAATTAAAGACGCTTCCGTAATAACGATTTATTTATTTAGGCATTAAAAATTGGTTTAAACATTGCCAAAGTGGTGAGCTTTGTGATATCATAAGTTCCTTATTGATCAATTCGAAAGAAAGGAGGAAGATAGTGTCAACGTACGATTTAAATCTGTTGATTACATTTTCAGTATTTTAGGTTACTGGATACAGTAGTCACGAAAAACTGCAATTTGTTTGGAGACATATTGCATCATTTTACTGATTACTCATCTTATAGCATAGACCTGTCTGGAATATTAACGTCATCATGACTTAGATCTCTTCAATTTTTATTTAATTTTGAGTTCAATTGTGATGTGAAATTCGATAACGATTTATTGTGCTATGCTTATTTGCGCATGGATTTTACAAGTTACATAATGACACGTTGGTGGGCATGTGCTTCATTGTTTCACTCATCATCAGAGATTGTATAATCTGATGATGATTTTTAGTATCATTGTTTTACCAAACAGTTTACTTTTTTACCTGTGAATTGATCACACAACATATCATGATTGTGACCCTGTACATTGACGCAACATTGATTTTTGTACTTCTTTTGTAACTTATTCTGTTAATCTTCGGAAAAATTGTATACGTTGTAGATAAGAAAGAACACAATGGTTTGATTCCTGTGAATTTGGATTCGGAATATTTGGATTCCTTTATCAGAGCCTCAAGTGAGGAAGAGATAAAATCAAAATATTTAGAAAATGGCTATTCTGACAAGTTTCAGTCACTTTCATCGCAGCTAGCAATGAGTGTAAAGCGTTAGCATTCTCTGCTTATGGTTTTAGTAAGTTGGCAAAAATTTAGTTTATTTTTAGCAAATAGTGTGTAGGTGCAACTGCAACCCGCCATGGATAATCAAGCTTTCACCAAGGACAAAGGTTTACATTGCATTATACAACACGATATTAATTTTAGGTGCTAATAAGAATACAACGTTAAAATATTTTGAAATGCAATTAACAGTAATTGAACATCATGGACCAGGTCCTGGGAACTTGCAGAGGGAGTTTTCTGTCAAGACGAATGGGCTGGATAATGTGATTCCTCCAGTAGAACAAATAAGTGATGGAACTGTGCGTATGGAGCGAACAATAGGCCTGTTGGGAGGAATTGCCCTAATTCTCGGAACTATGATTGTTACGTATTTTAATTTAAAGAGAACTCTTGAATTGAAACATGCATAAAGAAGCATATATGTATGTCATTTGAGTTAGGTATTTTATTTTGGCTCTTCTCATTCATTTCACAGGCTCCGGAATCTTTGTTTCTCCAAAAGGATTATTGGAAAAAACTGATTCAGCAGTGTTAAGCTTAGTAATATGGGCAGCATGTGGCGGTTTGGCTACATTAGGTATGCACTTAAAATATATACGTCAAATGAGGAATTTTATAATTTTAATGTTCATATTAGTGACTAGTAACTAAATGATTATTAAATACAGCTGCCTTATCATATTGTGAGCTGGGAACAGTTGTACCACGAAGTGGTGGGGAACATGCTTATTATATGGCAACATTTCCTCCCTTGAGCAAATTTTTCGGGGAATTGCCTGCTTTCCTTTTTGCATGGGTACTACATTTTATGGGGCATTTCGGTACATACATTGATTGAACAATACAGTCTAGAAGCTAATTGGTGTTTTTCTATTCAGTCCACTGTGCTTCTTCTTAAACCAGCAAGTTTGGCCATAATTAGTCTTGCATTTGGCAAATATGCACTATATCCTATTCTCCGGATGGATCGTTTTTGCAAAGAGTTTCAAGACGACTTTGAGTTCCAAACTGCCGTGAAACTACTTGCAGTAGTTATTGCTAGTACGAACTATAAATGTTATTGAAAATTTTACTATGAGCTAATAGTGAATGATCTACATCTTAATTTCTCTTCCTCGTTTAGCACTAATTGCCGCAATTAATATAATTAGCGCAAGACTCGCTACTAGAGCAGCCATTGTCTTTCTCATAGCAAAAGTCTCCACAATGGCAATAATGATTGGTATAGGACTTTACAATGTAGGAAGAGGGGAGTTTGGAGCCCTTGCAGAGGGATGGAAACCTCCAGTCAACAAAACTATTGGTGATATTGCTGTGTCGTTCTACAGCGGTAATTTATACGCATGCAAAAAATTCTCAATAAGCAAAAGCAACTAGGTCAACATTCACATTTCCTACTTTATCTATTCTGTAGGTCTCTGGGCATATGATGGATGGAATAACTTAAATTTGGGTATGAATGTATTTAAAAAATCTAGCATCTCGTTCTAATGTACACCTTTGAGATATATGAATATGTAATTACTTAAATGTCTCCATAAAAGTTTTTTTTCTGGTTAATTTAAGCTACTGAAGAGCTAATTAATCCAGCTAGGAATCTTCCACTAGCAATTCTAATAGGAATTCCGATATCTTCCGTTTTATATCTTTTGATCAATGTAGCATATCTAACAGCTTTGTCGAAAGAAGAAATGATAGCTTCCGAAGCAGTGGCTGTCGTGCGTATATCATATTTTAATGCTAAATTACTACTTACTATTGATGAAGGTATTCATGCTTTGTGTAGTGGAACATCTCATGGGAAAATTGTTTAACTTATTGTAGGACGTTGGTGACCAGTATCTTGGCCATTTGAAGCTTCTTATTCCAATTTTAGTAACTATTGCGGCTGTAGGTACTGGAAATGGTAGTATGTTTACAGCAGGAAGGTATGATAATCTATTTTCCTACAAACATTTCATTTTAATTATGTAGGGTGCATCTAAATATGAATCATCTATATTTAAATCACCGCTAGAATTACATATGCCGTTGGACGTGATGGTCATATGATTGATGTGCTAGCCTACGTGCATGCAACCAGATTGACGCCAATAGTTGCGTTAACTTTAAATGTAATTTCAGTCAACCATACCAAATTTTAAAATACAGTAAAAATATGGTTTTAAAAATTCAATTTTGTAATTTGTTTTATAACGTTGCAAGCTTCTTCTAGCGTATGTGATGATATTTACCAGTGATATTGGCGAATTAATTGATCTCTTTGGATTTGCTTCATGGATCATTTACGGGTTGGCTATTGCATGTGTGATAATTCTCAGGTATACGAAACCTGACGCACCTCGACCGTTTAAGGTGATGATCACTATTTTATATTTTCATACGTGCTTCATTTACATTCCTGAATTTTTAAAGTACCAAGTATGATTTTTGTGTCTTTTTGCACAAAGGTTCCGATAATCATTCCTATGATAGCAGTATTAATGTCCGCAGCCCTTGTTGTTCTACCAATTGCTTATGACCCAAAAGTCGGGTATTTGGGAGTACTCGGATTCTTTGCTGTAGGATTTTTGGTTTATATTCCTTTTGTTTACAAAAAATATCGCCTGCCTTATATGGGTAATGAAACAGTTCTTAAATGTTTTTTTAATATTTCACAAACTTAATGATTATGATTATTTATGATTTCCTTTCTTTCAATTTTTTAGACAAATTCACTAGAGCTATCCAGTACCTTACGTTAGCAGCTCCTTCGCCTTATAAAGAGGACTAAAATGAAAATGAAATCGCATTTACTATGGATTGGATAAGTGAACGATCACTAATCTCTATTAAGATTTACCTTTTTACAAAAATTATAAGACTGTCTTTTTGTACCACTTCATTTTCTTTTGTGGTATGCTTCACTACATTTTAAATTAATAAATAAGTAGCTGATTAAGTCATGCTTTATCATCTTATCATTGGATTGTATTAGTGTTTTAAAAAAACCATGTGCATCATCACCCATATATTTATAAATTTGAGTGCTCACAGTACTCAGATTTCAAAATAGATTGTAACAAAGTACATCTAAAGTACATAGATACGAGCTCGTGCGATTTTTGTCTTACACATTTCGAAAGCATTTAAGTACAAATAAGTCTAATATCCGTTTTTAAATTATACAAGTAATATACAACATTATAAAAAGAACTAGAATGGGAATAATATGAAAATAGGCTTTCTTTTTTTGTAGTTTCTTGTAACATCTGGTGTAATAGAGCAATAGATAAGAATTTACAAGGTAGTTTTTATCAGAAACATTATAAACATTGCTATTTGCAATAAAATAATTGAATACCAGTAATTAAAATTAATCGATTTCTAGACATTTCACATTTATACACAAACTCCAACTTTCAATTTTATGTTTAAAATTTAACACGCAATTTGTTTCAGATAGCAAAACTAATTTATGGGCTAAGCCCTTTACCGATAGTCATGATCTGGACTTGCTAAAACGCATTTTCCATAATAAAAAAGGCTTAACAAATTGATAAAAGTGTAAGTGTAACAAAAAATGTGCTTGCTCGATGTTAATGTTATAGTCATAAACGCAGAATACACATAGGTTTGTGTTGTTGATGCTCATTCTAAATCATTTTGTTTCATAAGCCAGTTATAAGTTTGCAAGGTCACAGAAACTTTTTAATTTTCGAATGATCTTGAAATATTTTTAAAAAATTATAAGCAAGTTCCTAAAGTTATATTTAAAGCACTTCTTCTTTTTAATCGAAATACAAAGTATATTAAAAGTAGCGAAGAACGGGAAATTCATGTAGTGCATTTTTTTGCCATTTGCAATTGTATTTATCCATTAAATCACACAGCTTAAAGTAGAGTTAAAAAATTTTTCATGCATGTCTGAAATTCTGATGCGTTGGTGGATAGTAGAGTGCGAGCTAGTTTTGTGGTGGCGGCGATGCGATGATGTAATGAAATGACTACACGCAACGAATATGAATATTATGGTTTATGATTTACTACATGAATATTCCGTTCTTCTTCTAATGTACTAACATATAGCATTCAAACAATACAGGATGAAGAATACGCACATAAAATCCTGAAATACCATCAGAAATATACATAAAACTTATAACACAACATCCCAACTCCCAACCACCTTGTTAAAAATACATACATATTTCTTCCGTCCTGTCTAATAATGAGCTCTCTTGGCTCTTCAACCCGTTTGGTCATATGTAGAAGAGCACAACTAATAACATTGGTCTTTGGTGTTTTTACTGAACTTGACAGAAGAGAAGAAAGGTATTTTATACTCATTCACGAGCTACCTGACTGACAGAATATACACCTTGAAATTTTTACACCGCTTTAAGTCAACCTATAAACTCATTATGTGAACGTACATATGTGTTCACAGAAATAAAATTGCATAATTGCAACAAAAAAACATACCTACCAGGTAACAGTGAATGTAAGTTCCTTCCCACCTACACACACGCATATCACAAAAGTAATTTCAATATTTTCTTTTTCTGATGGTCAGTTGGCTAAAGTGACAAAAAAATTAAGGTGCTGTTAAGATTGAAACGCAAAATGTAAAGAAGCAAAAAACTTTTTTTGCAAATGAAATTAAACGAGTAGATTAAATTGAAGCACATCACACTACAGGGGTGAGCTACTGTACTACTGACAGCAGCAGCAGCTTGTTTACACGTTTTGCTAACTCGAGTGAGATCGATTAATTTCATTTATTCGAACAAAGTATGTAGAAGTTGAATGTATTTTAATGAAGCTGAAGTGGTCAACTATTAAACTCAACCTCAAATAATATTCCATCATGAAACTACCTGGGATCGGCGTTTTTGGCACAGATCCTACAGTAAAAATTCTCGTGCCGTTTCTTCAGGCTAAAGGTTTCCGGGTGGAGGCTCTTTGGGGACTGACCCTTCAAGGTAATTATTTTATGCATACCTAACTATTAGTACGATATTTTACAACTATACTGACTTTTCAATTTATGTTGTTTTACACAAGATGCACATATCACAGCAAAGGAGCTTGGGATACCCTTCTGGACAAACAAGGTGGATGATGTATTATTACGAAAGGATGTCGAATTAGTTCTTGTGTTATGTCCACCAAATTTGCATTCTCAAATCGCTGTCAAAGCACTGGGGATAGGCAAGCATGTTTTGTGTGACCGACCAGCAGGATTATCACAATGTGAAGCTTTAAAGATGGTTTTAGCCGCTCAGTATTATCCTAGTTTAATTGGATTGTTAAATCATCCGATACGATTTCACCCAGCGTAAGATCAAGAATTTCTTAATTGTGGAAAGTTTGTGTGCGTTAAACCATTTGGTATGCAAAATTGTATTCATTCATTTATTCATATAGGTTTATCCACATGAAAAAGAATCTGGATAAATACGTTGGTCAGCCAAAATTATGCCAATGTAGAATTGAGATGGGCCCTATTTTGGGCCAGAGCTTCAACTGGTTATGTGACGACATAATGGGTACATTCTTTATTTGATGGAGTTTTCCCATATTGATAATTTAGATTGGTCTTTTTAATTTGTGAATTGTACTTTGATATGAAGGTGGAGGTAATGTAACCCTATTTGGATCACACTTGATTGACCTGATTACATACTTAACTGGACAAAGGGCGGTCAGAGTACATGGAATTACGCGAGCAATTAACGCATATACCAGCACAATAAATGGAACGCGACGCATCACAAGTCCTGACTTTTCCGTCATACAAATGGAAATGGATTCGGGTGAGTCCACAATTAAAACTCTGTTCCAAGTTATACAGCTTTTCTGTATTTTAAATTATACCAACAGTGGATTACTTGTTAAATGTGAATGAACTTCCTCATTACAGGTTTACTCGTTTCAATGACTTTGACCAATCATATGCAAAAAGGCCACTTTCTCCAAGAAATGCTTTTAAGTGGTTCTAAAGGGTATATAAGAGCCACTAATGCCTCCATTCATGGATTAGTCTACAATACCAATAATAATCCAAATAAAGAAATTCCACAAGAAAATGAAAGTCTCATTTACGAGGATTCACAAGATGTAGATTTGCTACTGGTTGATCGTAACGCAAAATCCAATGGTGAAAATAATTCATCCCCGCTATTGCCACCAATTTATATGACAGGTATGTGCACATTTCCTTCCCTCGATTCAATTTTACATTTTAAAAACTACCCTGAAATATTAATTACTAAACTGAATAATTTTTTTGTGTAAATCATTATAGGCCTTCTCAAGTTACTAGGCTCACTACGAGAAACTTTCAACATTTCTAACGGCAAAGAATGGAAAAAAGAAAGTATGGTGGGCTTATTGGGCTCAAATTTTGAAGACGGCCTTTACATCCAAGCTGTAATTGAAGCTATAAGAAAATCTTCCAAGGAAAATAGGTGGGTGAAGGTGAACATCATCACTGAGGAACCCGACCCAAATCCTGTATTGACAGCTGCCGTACGAACATCCGCTATTTCGATGTAAACACATAATTAACACAGATTGAAAAAATAATAACAATCTATTACTCCGTCCAAATAATACTATTTAATATATAAACTATGGTGCAATGATCGATTTAATTTAAACAAAAATACATATTCCACTGCAAGGTATATACATAGATTATAAATTATAACCATTTAAGCGACTTTATATAACGAGAACACTGCACTTGACAGACTTGAATTGTGTTATCTCATTAAATTTCACAAATCTCAGCGATGCACAATCATAATCCATAATCAAATCCCTAATAACATAATCTTAAGTAAACATGTCTAGATTGTAGATGTACATCACTTTGTGATAGAACAGATTCGTAAATAAATGTAGTACGAAATCAATATAGCGTATTTATAAGTAGATGCATGCATGATTTATTGTAAATTTAGAATTCGGATTTAATAGCCATACATTTGGATGTAGAATAGATAAAATATCAAATGTCGTGTGATTTTGGAATAAATAAAATGCGTCTAAACCGTGTAAACGTTTGAAAATCGTGGCGAAAGACCTTTGCCAACAAAAAATGTTGTTGCTTTCTTTTGTTCAGAATCATTAGGAACTCCGTGACAAGCAATAAAATAAATGTTTATTAAATTATGATTGGCCAGAGTCATGTGTAGTATCAAACTACTGCATTTTGACATTGAGATATGAGGTGTGCACCAATGCATCATTTCACAGGTGATAAATTAAATGTAACAGAGCATGTCATATGCATGTATTTCTGTACATTTGACATTAGTAAAAATGGCTATATTTTTTAGAAAAAAAATTGCACCTAATATTTTACTTGTGTTTGAAACGCGCAACTATCCATTCAGACCAATACACGAAATTCAACTTGCATGTGTGATAGTGATAAACATGTTGGCCCACTGAAAACGCTCATGGCCATAACCTGACTCGCCTTGAATTTAGAAAAATGGCATTTACACAATTTTGCAACGCTAGTAAAAACATTATCCATGTTCAAATAGTTTTCTGATGAAATGAGCAATTTTTACAGAAAAGTAAGAGATGTCAAATTGTATCACATTAAAAATAACCACAACACTAAAAACTTTGAATCCTGTTACAGATCTCTACCTCGTATGTAAATACGAGTAACATGCTCGATAGACGACGTTGTGGGATGCTCCAAGTCTAAAAATATGTTCGTCTTTTTAACTCGAGCTTAAAATTACTTTCGTAATATTATACCTACTCTCTACTAAAATACAAAAATACTCTACTAAAATAAAATACTCTACAAGTAGTTTAGTAATGGATAACATAATAATATATGCATGAGTATTTTACAAAACCTGAAGTATAATTTATATATATTTACTTCCACATACTTATCAATTACACTATGAAAAAGTAAAATACTTCTAACAAGGTAAGCAAAAGAATAAATAGCTAATAGCTAGAAAACATTGAATACTATCTTGATGTTGTGTACTCTAAAAAACATTTGCTTCCAATGCCAAACAAGACATTTTGTGCACAATGCTTTCTTAAAACCAATTATCTAATGCCAATCCTTTCCGTCATTACAATTCCAGAATTTTTGTACAGAAATCTCACAACTGCGACCTAATGCATTACCACACGATAAAAACGTTTAATTTGAATTTGTTAAGCTTTCCTTTATAATGTATGCAGTCGAATATTATTGTTGTTTGTTCAAAAGTTCCAACACATGTTTGCACTTTACATCCCCAATTCACCATTCCCTGTTGCGGTCTTGAACCTGCAAACCATGAAACACGTTTATTATTTGGCATTGCCTCCGACTATTTTTACTTGTTTTTAATTTTAAATACTTCTATTCTGTTTTTTGGCTGGGCTCGCGAGACGAATAGCTAGGTAATAATAAACAACGAATGCGGTAGAGACAAAGTTTCTCGGATTAGAACACGTCTAGGTAAATGCTTTCTTATATCTTTTTACTACTTTCATTGTAATATATCACATTTGCATCTCAGCTTTTGTTCAGGAAGCGTGCAAAAAGGTGTTCTTCACTTCACATCTCTCTTATTGGGTCGGGTCGCTTTGCTCTTTGATTTAATCTATCTTGAACGGATTTCCTGTATATTTGGTAAGTGCTTATAATATCTCTATTATTTTTTCCACTATTTAGAAATGTATGCGAAAAATTTAATTATTAAAATTCTAAATTGATAGATTAATTGGAAACTCCACAAACAAACAACTAGCAAAAATGCGTCGTCTCCGAAATCGTGGACCCTCCAGTGCTGAGATTATTCGTCAATCTCAAGTTCGTAAGCTGCTATTCAAGTATGGCGCATACTCAAGACAAGTTTCTGCTGCGTCTTCCAGCTCTTTGGAATGTAGCACTTCGTCCGCAAGCAGGTCTTCCAGACAGGCGTTGGCGAGCTCATCTTCCGCCCTGCAATTGGCTACGGCCAACAGACGCGCTGGACAAGTGCTTCATGAAGATGCTGATCTCAAACTTTCCATTTGCAAGCCCAGCCAACTTTTGGCAACTCAAGACTTAGGTCAAATGGATAAGGGACTGGCTCTTGCTGCAGCCCAATATGTTTCTGGAATTCTTTCGAATGAGGAAGCAAGTCCCCAACACTTGAAAGAAGATTTTCTGCATGCGCTTGAACGAGACTGGGGTTTCGCTGGTGCTGAAAATCTGAGTTTGGGAAGAATTCGCATTACCATCAAGCGAAGGGACAATGATCTGGAAAATATTCGCAGAAGGGCGGAACTTGAAAGGGCAGAGTTGGAGAAAACTCGATTGGAGGAGAGAGCCGTGCGAAGCAGGCAACTTCAGAGCTCTGCAGTGTCCAGCTCCAGCACTCAAATGTCTTCATCTTCAACGACAAAAGTGATCAAGACATCAAGAGTTGTAAAGACCACGAAGAGGACCGTCCAAACTGTTCGCGCTGCTTAAAATATTGATATGATGTCCAAAGTTTGAGTTTTATGTATTTCAAAATTTTATTCAAAAAGTATGAAATCGCACATCAGAAAAATAAAGGCGCATTGTTTAATAAAAATTTTAGACATATTTTAAGCATTTTTATTGCGTTCTTTTTATTTGTGTGTGTATGCATTATGCTTATGTACTTAGATTTTTCATTAAAAAATATGGAATCGTGCATATAATACTTGGTGAGTTCATACTTCGTTTATGTCATAATTTTCTCTCCATCCTTCTGTTAAAAAATGCAATCATAAAACAGTGTTTTCTTGTATGCTTCATAGTTAAAAATGTAAAATGAAAGAAATGTTGTACTTTGTATTTATACCGGATTTCTAACGGTCACTGTAGCTGGTGGACAAGGACACTGTTCAGGAAGCCTGAACCTAGGATCAGGAGCCTTCTTCGCTCGTGGTGGACAGTGAAACCCTGTTCCACTAGAAGGCTCGTCATAACCGTCCATTTGGTAACCTACCCCTGATGTCACCATTTTCTGCGCAGCTCTAAGAAAGTTGGCGTTTCTATATAGGTCACGAATTTGTTGGACGCGGTCATTTACACAACCTGAATTTAAAATATTAGCAGTGATTTCATTTCAAGATCGCCGTTTGCTGGTCATATGCTAAGTATAATGAGTTTCTAACCCAAAAATGAATTAAGTTTCGGTCCATCCTCAACTGCAAGAGAATAGCCACAATCACTAGAATTTGCATAAACTGGACCATCACTCCAAATCAAATCGTAACCGCCAATTCTTTTTTCATACCCAGTCAATCTACAAATTGATCCAATTTCGTGTCTCAACTTTTCAACAAAATGTTGTTTTATTTTTCAACTATAATGCTATTTTTGCATACCTTCCTTCTAAATCTAATACTGAAGCTGTGTCATCGATCAGTCCACATTTCAACACATAATCCTCTTCGTTAGAAGGAGTAAACGCAGGACATGCATTCACTTCTAACAGCCACCTAAAGAAGTATCAATTGCATTGGATTTTTTCAGGAAACAAAAGTAATGCATTTTGGAACTGGTGTATTTTGCAGCGTGTAAAGCTTACGGAAACAGATTGGAATCCAGAATAACATCAAACCCATAAACCTCAAAGCAATGCCTGTCCTGCACAACCATAGATGCTACACTTTGTAATGTACGTATGACGCTGAAATCAATTTGATTCATCATTTTGGAAACCTTTTCGTTCCCGTGTCGGGCTGTCAGATATTCTCGAAGGCTACGCAATGACCATTTCGAGCCCTATAATAATTTAAAATGCTATAATGGAATTCTAGGATGCTAAAATTGGAATATTGTATGACAGGAAACGTACACGAACATACTTTCTCTGGATTATAATCTTCAGATGTCTTTTGAATTGCAACATTTGTTAAGTGAATGTAAACATCTTGAAGCGCATCTAAAGAATACTGCCCAGCTGAAAACCGAGCAAACCCTTCCCGGTACACCCACGCCTTCAGAGGTTGAAACTAAAGATAAAAAGGTACAAATTATGAAAATAAGCAATGGTAAAGCATTTAGAGACATGCAAAATAGATATGAACCAAACTTACAGAGGTAACAAGAACATAAAACCGAATGTCAAACTTGCGACCCCCAATCAAATATGGATTTGATATGTAACGCTGTACAACAAAAGCATCTGGTCTAATTGGGGCTCGGGTAAATGTATCTGAATCTGCTTGTCCGGTTACTGAAGATGTATCTACAAAATTATAAATGGCATATCGGACCATTATAATCGTTCATTGTCACTAATGAATTAAATTAAGATATTATGAAATATAATATAAAGTATGACCATGGCTAACCAGCAGGCTGTGCAGAAGGAGGTCTGGGGGGATTTACATTTAGGTCACCATTGGGGAATTCTAGCTTCTGTCGCCACTCAAAGTAATCCTTTATCCTGAAGAAAATTGCACATGCGAAGTAATAATTGTAAAGAATGTTTTAGTTTTTTAAATCAGTTAAGAGTTGTAGAAGCAAATTCCGAAGATAAAAGGTTTTAAAACTATTTTCCAATTATAAACGACTTTGATTGTCAATATTTAGTGCTTGAAAATCAGTTTTACAGTGACTAAGAACGGATATCTCAATGGGGCATTGTGCGAATCTGCGTGTTCACTACCAAACTCATATGATAGGACGTCGAAATGAAACATTGCTTTGCATATTATATTTCATTTTATGTCTCAAAGAATTGTTTGATAGTTTTGGGCCTTCGAATTTGCATGTGTAAATGATGTAGAAGTAGAATTTACTTTTGAAATATGAAAATTCCTCGACCCTGAGATCCTGCAGCTGGTTTTATAATCCAAAGGTGATTTGGGTTGTTTCGGAATTCCAAGACAAAGCTTTTGTGTTCGCACTGACAATTTGAAACATGAGCAAAATGAAGAGTAAAGTGTAAGTAAATTCAATGTTTATACATTGTTTATAGAGCGTACAGGTAAAATGTAGGTCGTGGGAATGAAGTCTAATTTATCTGCCTCTTGTTTGCCAAGTGTTCTCTCAAGTCTAAATCTGTAGTAACACATTAAAAACAGTATCAGATTTTTAAACGAATGATGAATGAGGAAAAAATCACAGTAATTGTTCATTTATATGTTTAAAGAATTAAATAGTGACCTAAGCTTTTTTAAATTTTTGACCAGTTGGTTTTTACGAGACAGTTCTTGACAATTACGGAAATGTCCGATCTTTTGGTGATCATCCAGAAGCTTTCCAGTCTGGAACAAATCTCTTAGTTGGGTCATGTCACACCAGAATATATCCCAGTCATCTTTATTTTCCTCCACCTTTAGTAAAACTTTTGAATATAGTATATCTCCCTCAAATGCTCAATTTATTCGTTAAATATGACTCTTTGTACCTCGGCCCAGCCTCGTCTCCTCATGGCATCTGCTACAGTCCCAGAAAACGTGCATTTAAACTTGTATTTCTTTTTGTTAAGGTCCATATCTACAGATATCTGGCTTAGCCGAGTATTTACTAGTTCTTAATGAGAACGTTAGACTTTCAACCGCACCCGTTCCCGTAAAAAGTGGCCAAAGTGGGTTTAATCGTAATTTTCAATCGTAATCGTTTCAACTTTGTTCGTTGCCTTCCTTAATGTTGCACTTTTAATTTATATCTATTTTTACCAATAAAATATAACCACGACAAAAACCATAACCTTCGTTCTATATAGCAGTCCTCGTAAGTTATGATATACGTTTTTACGATTATTATAATTTATATGGAATACGATACATTACAAAATACAAAAAGTATTTGAAGCAGAAATTATCAAATTAAAGCAAGTAGGTTATTAGAACCATTCTTTGAAGATTTTTACATATATTAATTTGGCAATGGTAGCGACCACACAATATGACAATAGAACACAACCAACAAAAATATACACATCTCCAGAAAGATTATCAGAAAATCTAAGTTTATCCTTGACTAATGGGATATAAGGAAGACCTAATCCCATTCCCATAACAGTCACAGTGAGACAGGTGAGTGGAAGAGACGCTCTGGACTGAAACAATGGAATTTTCGGAGTTCTGATTATGTGCACAATGAGTGTTTGTGTTAGG
Source organism: Entomobrya cf. arborea Gr-Col-00668 (assembly GCA_034699025.1). Taxonomy (NCBI): domain Eukaryota; kingdom Metazoa; phylum Arthropoda; class Collembola; order Entomobryomorpha; family Entomobryidae; genus Entomobrya; species Entomobrya cf. arborea Gr-Col-00668. The sequence goes on from JAQIWN010000158.1 coordinate 16,616, forward strand.
AGCCCAACTGTAAACCAAGTTGTCTGGAATTGCTTCTGCTTGTTCTCATCATTTGCATTTTTCTTGTCTTGAATACCAAGTGTGACATACATATAGGCGAAGGTCGATATATCAAAGATACTGGATTGAGGTCCCATGCATACCATAAACCGAAGTATAGACTTCATCTTCCACTTGTGGGGAACATACAAGAACTCTTCATCCATCGAATCCCATGGAATAGCAATTTGGGAAATGTCATACAATAAATTCTGCGTGAGTATCTGCAAACTAGTCATGGGTTCAAATGGAATCCAAGCAGCGGCCACAAGTACGGAGAAGACATTCCCAAAGTTCGATGAAATTGCCATTACAATGTACTTGATAGTATTTCCGTATGTCTTTCTTCCAATCCTTATCCCATCCACTACCACATTCAAATCCTTATCTAGAAGAATAATGTCTGCAGACTCCCGGCAAATGTCAACCCCGTTTTCTACGCTGATTCCAACATCTGCTTCTTTTAACGCTGGGGCATCATTGATCCCATCACCGATAAAGCCCACAACATGATTTTGACTTTTCAAACTTCGTACAACTTCCGCTTTCTGCAGTGGCGTTAGCTTGGCAAAAATGGTACCATGTTCCACAATTTCTGCCAAGTTTCCATTTCGGATAGCAGCATCTATATCACCACCCGTCACAATGTCCTTTACTGGTAGATTTATACTTTTACAAACGGTAGCACAAATGTTAGCTGCGTCCCCAGTCAAGACCTTCACTTCTATGTTATGTTTCAACAAGTCAGTAATCGCTGAACTTGTTGTTGATTTTGGAGGATCCATAAAGGAAATAAATCCAGCAAATACCATGTCTTTCTCATCTTCTGCCTTGACTATTGTTGTATCTCCGGGTAGCGATTTGTATGCCACAGCCAACACTCGTTCACCTCGATCAGTGTATAATTTGTATTGTTCCATCAAATATTGGCGCATTTCATCTTCCAAAGTTGTCGTTGAAGAATCGGGCGGAAACACCTCATCATCTGAGTTAGGTTTCACGTTTGCTTTGATCAATTTGGTGCAAATAGTTAAGGTCTCCTCCACAGCTCCTTTGCATAGCAAGTATACTTTTTCTTTGTTCTTGTCAATGCCCTGTTTCAGAATGATTGAAAGCCTCCTTCGTACAAAGTCAAACGGGAGCTCATCAAGACGGCTGAATTTTTTGACAAAACCATCGGCATCAGAAATCAGATTTATTTTACTTTCAGGTTCATCAGCTTCATCCGAGCCGTCCACTGAAGGAGAAATTCTTTTGTCAAAGAATGAGACAATGGCAGAGTCCAAAGGATTTTGTAGAACTGTTTGGAAATAGGAATTCAAAAACGCGATTTGCAAAGGAATGTACGAAACGTTCCCGTGTGGATCAACGTGTGATGATAGCCGAATCACACTTTTCGTTAAAGTTCCCGTCTTATCAGTGCAAATGACATCGACAGCACCGAGATTGATAATAGCGTCCAGTCTTTTGACAATGCTGTACCTTTTACTTAATTCCATTGAACCTTTGGCAAGATTTGCGTTAACAATCATGGGAAGCATTTCTGGGGTAAGTCCTACCGCCACCGAAAGAGAAAACAGGAATGCTATTGTCCAATTGTTTTTTTCATCGCTTGCGTGCGTAAAGCCATAAATTAAAAATACTGGCGGAATCATTAAAGCCATTATGAGGAAAAATATCCATGATATTCTTTTAACTCCACGTTGAAATGGATTGGGCAACTGTTCCCTTTGGAGGGCCTTTGCCATTCGTCCAAACAATGTTTCACGGCCTGTTCTCAGTACACACACTGTTGCCATTCCAGATATTACTTGGCTACCCGTAAATACCTGAAAGTTTAGATGCAAACAATACAATGTGAAGGTCAGCATGTCAGCATACCAAGACCATTTGTGGAGTGAACGCCGTTTTAACTACTGTGTATTATGATTATGAACAATGTACTTAGCACATACGTTTTCAGGGGATGACAAATCCTCTCTTAAAAGATTTGCACCTTTATCCAGTTGTGCTTCAGCAGTAACTTTCATTCCAAATATAACCATAAAAAACCTTCGAACTTTTGATACAGGCTTTTGGACCTCCACTGGCGATGTCGATTTTTCGAGATCAGCATCAGTGTGGTCGTCATTGTGCTCCGTGGTTGAATTTTTGTTACCTACATCAAGTTGCACTCTTTCTTTGTAAGAATATTTTTCTACTGGGATTGCTTCGCCTGTAAGTGGTGCTTGTGATACAAAGAACACTTTACTTGCCAAAATAACAGCGTCTGCTGGGACAACCTCACCAGGCCTTAGTACCACCTAAAACAAATCAAAGTGAAAATACTAAATAAACAAAGCATATTTGCAATCACAAGCTTGTCTTTTTTAACATAAAATGATTAATAATTCTCACGTGCCCAATCTCCCGGAACAAGTTCTTCACTGGGTATCGTCATTTCTCTTGCTACAGGCTCTATTGGATCAATTCTGACAACCGACACGGATTTAGTAATTAACTGCATAAGGCCATGAACTGCTCCTTCAGATTTCCACTCCTGATAAAACCGTAGTATTGTGGATATGAGAATCATCACGCTAATTATTATCGTCGTGCTATAATCTAATTCATCTTCTTGTAATGACGCCACAAAGGATGAGATGGCTATAATGCACAGGAGTATGTTGAAAGGATGTAAAAAAGCTTGTAGAAGGATCATATAGAATGGATGCTTTTTTTCCGTTTCGATTGAGTTGGGTCCGAATTTCTCAGACAATTTTTCGACTTCCGCAGAGCTAAGTGGCCCCCCTGAATCGCCATGATTTGCAACTGTATACAAAACCAAGACATTATTTTCAAGTTACTATTTGAAATTTTATAAGGTCATCTTTTTTACAAGGGGTAATTTTAGATAATTTCATATTAAAATCTGCATACCAGCGTTTAACAGGCTTTCAGGGTACTTTCGTGAAGGATCGAGCGTTTCCCGAGACGGGTTCATGATTCTCAAGTAATATAAATGTATGCATAAAAAATCGAATGGTAATGATCCATTTTATTTTTAAGCTTCATATCTTAGTTCAACAATACGAAACAGCATAACATTTAAAAAAAAAAACATTTTAATTAGAATTTACCACCAATCTTTACTAATTTTTTTACTACATATTCGTGATCATTTATTTTGCTAAAAACAAATCTATACATAAATATACAAATGGAAATGTTGCCACGAGATTGGCTAGAAGCCCAAACTTACAAATATTTTCATCTTTCCGTTTCGTCTGCCTTTCTGCAAACCTCCCATGAACCAAAACCTAAATAAACTAGTCAGCGTATCATCCATCGGTACTAATCAAGTTGTCATTCTTTTGTAAATAAAAAGATTTATCGTATAGGCATTTTAGAAATGACAAAGTCCTGTAGTATTTTAAAAAAAGTTTATATTAGCAAGTAAAATATTTTATCTTTATATGCCCGTGTAAAAAATGCAATAAAACCCTATAATTGTCCCTGGTAAATTATTATACGAATCGAAAAGAATATAAAAAAGCATCATGCGCCAAAGCCAAAATGATTATTCATCGATTGCATGATCCGACTTTTCGTTAACAAGCTAGCCATCACGACTTGTACATTACCAACACACATTTACATGAAAGTCGGGCGCTATGCACGCTTTGCATATTTTATCCTTATGAACTGAGCTGGATTTTTTTATTTTGGATTGATCGTTGTTCCCTTTTTTATATTGTTATCATTATTGTCGCGTGACTTTCTGGAGCAATCAGTCATTCATAAAGACCCTCCTTTCTGCTATCCTCTTCAGCACATTCTCATTTTTATTATAAGTTGTTCTTCAGTTCTAATAGCAGGTGCAAAAAAATGGTTTGTTTTTCATCCTTTTGCTACTCCAGACAATAAGTACAAAGGATGCGTGGTGGTTTGTTGTTCTCGAGACATGACGTGACAAGAAGCACCCGACTCGACCTGGATCTTCTCTCCGATTCAGCTTTTTATATAAACTTTACAATAAAAAGCTATCAGACAAGGCAACCCTTTACTCCGCGACAATAAAGAAGCAACTTCGTCCAGACAGTTCAATACATTAGCAAGTAAATGAAATGATATCATCGTCGTGGCCCAAGAAGATGACCAATAACATAACATAACGTACCTACTTACATTTATTATATGAGTGTCGATCCATAAAATTTACATTAGATGGACCGCCGTAATGTTTTAGAATATTCATTAGTCATGTTATGTGGGCCATGCATTGAGCATTCATTCCCTATTGTCTGAATTTTATGCAAATGGCCTTATTAACTTAATCCAACTCTGTAACATTGAATATATAAGATATCAATGCTTTTATAAATGTTAATGTATGTCCCAGTGCAGTGGAGAGGATATAATGATAACGCCAGACACACGCCAATTTTTAAATTTTTCATAAAATACCATTTTTCCACAGAAGTCAATTGGGTGGCAAGGGTTGCATGTGTGGAGAGTTAAAAGAGCAGATGCGGAGATGTTTTCCTTTATAAAAACCTTTCACTCAGAAAAAAAGTTGAAAGCTAAAAAATTATGTTTTTGGTATCGGTGGATTTTATACATTGCATGTGTAGTGTACGCCTTAAGTTAGTATTTTTGAAATTTTTTTCTGCCTGTTGATTGCAGATTGTATTTATGAAACAGTAGCGGGCAGAAATTTTCTGACTGCTTGAAAAGATCTGCACATCTGTGATAACATGAATTTTTTATGTTTTTTAACTTAAATTCTATAATTTAATGGAAATAATAAGCGTACCTGTAATTAAATATTTGGGATATGTTGATATGAAATATCATCATCATCAAAACTACCTCAACTAACAAGTTCCGAGGACAGATTTTTTGATTGGCAAAAATTTCCATTTATGTATTATTGCTTGACTATAACACAACAATTGCCCCATTGATGTATATTTTGAAAAAAGTAAATTTTATGTTCTAATTTGAAAAATTCAAGACTTTTTTTCCCATTTGTAATTGGAAACATCATTAGTGTCAATAATACACTACTGCAAATTTTAAGTATGTCCTTTCAATGATTTAATAGCATAAAAGTATCGTACACGCTAATAAAAACCTTCATTAGCAGGTCAACTAATGATCGTATGTTTATATACTTTACTTCATCTACGAGAATGTACGCACTTTATAGGTATTAATGATACAATGACAATAAATTGTTTGGCGAAGTTATTTGTGATTCAAAATAAAAATTAAGTTACTTCTTTATGGAATGACGAAGCAGACTATTTTGGTTCATCGTCCGAAATATTTTGCCGTATCATGTTTCCATCATTTTTTCGGTTTACTCAACCATACTCTGGACTGCAATAAAATAAACATGTATGCATGGGAGGTTTAAAATTCAAAGTTTGTGATGCGTTCATACAAATAAACACACACATCAAATTATTCTTAACACAAATAGCAAAATTTATAGAAATGATAATGCAATTTGGAGAAAACTACTATTAAATCTGCATTAGTTCACAAAAGGCACAGATAGGTAATGCACTTCATTTCTCAAAATAATACCACGTGTGTATAAAAATAGAACACAATAAAATTTGAAGGAACGTGTGGCTACTGATTGAGAGGTGGATTAGTTTTCTTTACAGTAGTAGAGATGATTTAAGATTAGATTGTTGACACAATTGAGTTTAGATCAGTTAAAATGTTTTTTTTTTTCTTAATCATTTCGTGTAACAAATATGAAAATAAACAGTATTGAGATTGAGATACATATATCAAACAGCATCTCATATCTACAAAATATACTAATAGTACAGAAGAAAATTCCTGACACTACAAAGGTGATCCAAATCAACAGAGTACACATTTCAGTGTTTTTCAAAGACATTTTTGACTTGGATGTTTTAGATTCACGATATGATAGGAAGGCATTGGGTGTAAATGGAATGAATGGTCTCACATTTTTATCACATCATTTTCAAAAAACTTTTTGTCTAATGCACTGTAGATTCCAACTGAAAGTCGAAGCATGCATATTTTAGATATTTCTGTTTCTTGCTATTGAATTAGACGAAAGTTCTCGTGAGAAGGGATTCAAGGCCTTCACAATCCCGATGTGACTCAAGTTGCCCCATTTACGCATTCATAAGCAAGGTTATAAAATGGTCCGTCCATCATCAAATCAAGTCTTTATCAGCACATTCTTCTCTTCCTCAAAATAATAAAAAGAAAACATAGCTGTATTACAATCGTAACACAAAAATTTACATTGTCACCGACCATCCCATTTGCTTTTTTATGCGGTAGCATTATTAAATGATTTTTTAAAACAAACGGTAGGTAATTTGTCAGTCAAGGAACCATGCAGTCCAATAAACATTACATTAAAGAATAAGAAAAGCGCGATTCATTCTTCCATTCAATCAGTGACACTTCGTGAACAGTTACATTATACATCTTCTGTAGTTTGTAGTACAAAAGTAGCTTACATGCCTGAAAGATGAAAAATCTGATCAAAATAGTACAAAGTAATGTTGAAGCTGAAACAGAAATATGTGATAGATAACTAAGTTTATGCGTGGTAGAAATACATTTGATCAGATAAAATACAAGGTACATATATTCAGAAAAGATTTCTTTTGATTTTTCCAAATGATCATTATGGGTGCTTTCTTTTCTGTCCTGAAATGTCGAAACATAACATTTATTTTAATTCAATTAAAATTTATTAAAACATCATTATTTCATTGAGCTGATAAACAAAAACTAATACACCTGTCAGAGCTTCTGTGCAAGTGATTTTTCACACCTTTACCTTGAATACCTTCAAGATATTTTTGTTTTTGTTCCGTCATGGCTGAGTACTTTCAATGTCAATGTAACCGAATAAGCAAAAGTTGGACAGAATGTTTTAAAGAGTGTATCTGATCTTCAAGACGTCATTCCTAGTACCATTAAGTGAATAATAAATCAAATTTACTAACTTTTTGTTAATTGTAAAAATTATCCTACTGATGACTGTATATCATTTAATTCATTACGTTTTATGCTCAAGGGCAACAAGTGCAGCAGATCAGCAGGTAACAAGATTATATCTGTTAAATTGGTTAGTTATTATGCATTAAGCCCTGGTGGTCTTAATTTTGCAAGTCTAATTAACTGGATTCATTTGAAAATTGAAAAAAAAAAATCATTTAAGAAAATGCGAATTTTTCACAAGAATCATTCGTAAAAAGAGTAGAGGGTAAATTGTATTTCGTCTCTGGTTACCACACACGAATTCACCCTTTGTCGCTAATAAATAGCACCCCAACTTACTCATGTAATTATCTGGCTTGTCAATTCAACTCATTTGGAATTATAAAAAAATCTTTTTCTAATTCATATTAAATCAGTTTACCCGAGACACTCAGTATTCAGTGCGAATCATGTACATGTTGTGTAACTTCCAATTCCAATCCTCACCAGTCTTTTCTGGGCTCCGAGGTTCTTAATGAATAAAAACGTATAATACATGAACATGACAGTACGAATAATTATTAAAAGGCCTTCATTAAATATCGTTTTTTATCTCAGCTTCTTCTTTATATGCGCGAAATCTGTTTCAGATTCAGATGGTCAAAATTTTTTGTTAAATGCAAATGTAGAGAAAAGAGAAAAAAACACTTGTCTCCTCTCTAAAAACTTCATCCAGCACATCTTGTTTGATAGTACATAATTGTTGTATGCTTAATTGGTCTTTTTTATTAGATCAGCTCTCGGCTTTTTAATTTTGATTCTCACTGTGCAAACGAGCACTACAACATTATAGCAAGAGCTATCTAGAGCTCTATTTTATACAGTAGCACAGAATATAGTGATAAGGAAATAGCCACAGGGTACAAGCTCATCATTCTTGTCCTTCAAAGTGAAAAAGTGGACCGGCCTTTCGCCCTTTTTTTCTCACTATTTGATTTTGACTCCTTGTTCGTTTAAAACATATCTTCCTCCTAAACTGCCAAAACTTGGATTGCATCGTCTTCAGCCATTCAAGCCAAGTAGTCCCTTTTAAAAGACGACGACAATGTAAACTGCAATCTACGTGTCGGTCAGCGTAATTGTATCAGCACTAGAAATTATTACAACAATAACAACAACGATGATGATCATAAGGATGATGAAGCTGAAGAAGGTAAAAAGTAAACAGGGAAAAAAGAAACGGTGAGGTAAATAGTGTACGAAAAATAGAAAAATAAATTTGAATTGCAAATCATTTTTAAGGCTGACAGACAGACGTTCTTTCAATTCATTCATGATGTAACACAATTATAAACAAGTACACAGACAGACAGGATAGTTTTTGGTAAATGGATCGATTTTTTCTCCTATTCTGTTTTTGCACTTGTTTCTTTTCTTGTTATGATTTAATACGATTTCATTGAATATTTCTGTTTTTGTCCGTATACACATCAAACATACGTATTTAATTCCAAATCATGCTACCTAATCTGTCAAATAAATTCAACAAAAGTAAAACTAGATCTGTGGCATTTCTTCTTGTGATGCAAAAATTTTACCCTAAAAATTACATGATGGGAATTTTTTCAGGTTTTAACCGCAAAAGATAAATTGTTTCTCTCCTGGTGCTAAAATTCCAATACCACCAACAATGATAATTTAACCCGAGAACTTACCCGATATTTATTATGATTGCGCTTATTGACGAAGAATGCAAACAAAAGCGGCATTAAAATTCTGGTTTTAAAAGCTGAATTCAATGCTATTTTTTTAGAATTCACCAAAAAGGTGTGAATTGGAACATAACGATGCAATGATTGGCATGCAATTCTCTAAAACAGAGGTATCAAATTCTCAATTCAAAAGGTATCAAAAATTATATATTATCATGTCAAAAAGTAAAATTAAGTTGAAATACTGGTACAATGAATTTTTTTTGTAATGTCATGTCGTAGCATGTGAAGAATTATTAAATGGCCAGGCTAGGCTTAAATTTTGAAATGAAATGTTGCATCTACTTCATTCTCTGGACATTTTACTTTAGTACTTTACATTTTCAGGTAAAAACCAGAAGCCCTATTCATGATGTATGTGTTCGGATATCTATATAATTTACGCAATTATTTCGCATCTTTCCTCTCCTCATCACATCACAAGTGTCTCTCTCTCTCTCTCTCGTGCATGTTTGCACAGAATCGGCGTGACCAACATACATGCATTTTTATTTTAAACGTTCAATAAGTTGCAAGTGTTTTCGTACCATTTGGCATTTCTTGTGGAAAGTGGCGAGTACTACATGGATAATGAGTGGTTTATTATAGAACTGTTTCAAGATTCAAGTGAAGGAAAACGTGCATTGTGACTATCCAAATTTTTAACAAAATTTTTACTATGCTTCATTAATCAGTCTGTCTGTTTCAGTGAAAATGTTTTTTTTTTATTATCTTGAGTTAAATTGTATTGTAGAAATAATCAACAATTGTGTCCCATTCACTCACTTTCTTTAAACAGGTAGACAAGCGCGCAGGTTTGCTATTGCTACACTGCACTAGGCAGTAACCCAACCAGATTGCTTTTTACCCGAAGCAATTATCATCACCACCTCGTCATAATTTTCTTTCATCGTCATTATCGTTTTGCTTAATTAAACAGGGTTGCTTGCCTCCAACCACAATTATGGAACACCAAACGTGTGATTTCCGATTCGTATTGTCAAAACCTATAACTAAAGTAGGGATCTTCAATGAAGATGAAGATTCTTCATTCCATCAATTTCTTTATAAAAGGGGATTTAACACCTGATTCATATTCACATTTGCACATTCTATGATAGCTTTTAGTTCTTCTTAAATAAATAAAACGTGAGAGTCAGAGAGCTGTTCATGCATTTTAGAGAATATCCTGCAACAACAGTGCAGAGTATGCATCATTCATATCCTCTGAGTTATCGGCAGACCGGCACTGGAACAGAAAGTTATATTGGCTTATATACATGTTCAATAAGTTTTATAGACAGAGTTGATTAGGGTGGCGATAATTGAATGCAAAAAAATCAAACTTGATTCACGTTAAAGACCAGCATTTAACGAGATGTGATCAAGACGAAATACAATATAATATGTATAATTACTACATTTGCTTTTTATACAGAGATGCACACATAAAAATGATTTGGGTATGAGTACTCAATCCAATATTTTTAATTCAAATTGCAGAAAGACACAGTGGGTAATTTCATAGGTATATTATTTATCTAAGGTGCATACCTTACTGGACCTATAAATTTATTCACGCAGGAAAAAGTGCAACAAAATTTTTATTTTTTTCACCGTATGGCCGTCTACTACATGCATTCATCCATCTCATCCTATTATGTATAACTCAACTTCATTTAAAATCAGAAATAGAAAACAATAAAAAGGCGAGACTAACAATTAAGTAATATAGTTAAAATTAGGTATGCCTCATCTTCATTCTATTCCGCAAAACTGGACGATACGGAGAAGGAAAAAAACTTCAAGCATATATTAATTTCAGGATTACATAAAAATCGTGACTGCCACTGATTGATGCTGTTCTTGTCACTACTACCTGGCGTGTCTTCCTTACATGCGTTTTGGATTTATATATTTTTTGAACCTGTCAGTAATATTATTTGACGCAAGCAAATGCATTTTCAGAGAGATGGATGCTGCATCAGTTTAATAAAGACTACATTAACTATAATTTAGTCACAATTATAAACAAATCAGGAAAAATATACGAGAATTTGTCATTAGCCACCGCAACAGACTTCCCAAAATCATGTTAGTAAGAAAAAATTATGCAAAATTATATTGTAATTAACACTTTTAAAGCAAGCTGTGCAACACAACGTAAGCATAACATGGCATAATTGTTCGTTAATTCGATTTCAAAGGATCAAGGAAGTTCCTGCATAAATAAATATTTGACAATTATGCATCCACCTTGATTTTTAACATGAACAAATGAATAATAGGATGATCGATTCACTCTCACTCAGTAATTATCACAGCTAGTAAAACATGGGGTTACTTGATGCGCATGTTCATGTAAGTTTGCTAAAGGCCAAGGACAACGTCATTAAATGGGGCAATCTGGACAAGAAGTATTGTAGCTTATTTCAATAAACACTTTTGTGCATGCTTTAGCAAACCGGAGGCTTGTAAAATAAATATTCATCAGAAACTCATGTAAAATCGTTTTCCTAATCTTAAAAATTGATATGATAAGTAATCAGATGAATTTCTGCAACAGGTTGCAGCCATGTTGTTGAGTTGTCCACACGCATATTAGAAATACATAAAATATTAGAATGTTTATGTAAACCCAAACGATTTTTATTATTTGTCCCTAGTTTTAATACACATAATCAAGTAAATTATTCACTGGTTACGATTACTTGTGAGCGCCATTTTTTGCTTTGTAAAATCTCAAATAATTCATAATAATAATAAAGTTTGTAGATTGTGTAAAACAATCGCTGATCTGATCATCTCTTTCAATAAATTTTTGGCTAGTTTTTTTAAAATTTCTGGTTTGATTATAATTACAAGAAATTTTATATCATGTTCCATAAGTCCAACTGACTCTTTTAATGAGTCCTTTCTGTAAGACATCATCCAATCTGTTTATCAAAAAATAATGGCACCCGCAACACAATTAATTTTCTTCTTCTCTGATAGTGATAAAAAAAATTATTACTTTGTTGACTTGCGTGTCTTCGGGTTAAATGAGAAACAAAGCCGATTTTTACTGCGACAAAAAAGTTTGGAAAGCCAGACGTTGGAGAATTCCCCAGAAAGCAAAAATTCTAGGGTCATAATGATTCTAATATGGCAATACAGATACGTACGATTCCATTTTCAATTTATGGCTCTCTTCACTCAGGTACGCATGATTACGTGTGATGAAATAAAGCGAATTACATGACATGTACTGTTTTGGTTCATTTTAAGACTAACTTGATGAATCGCTATTAAAACACACAAATCCATATCATGATATCCACACTGTTTGGTGCACATATGGTCAAACATGAAAATGACGTGATGATGAAGGCACGGTTTCGGTCATGCACCTTATATTCGCCCCACAATATTGTGCCACCACAGGGTTCTCTACAACTTGACTGTTGACGTTTTCAAGATTGGGTCGTACGCACTCCTCCAACATGCGCCGCTGACAAACATTGTTGCTCTAATTTGCATGCTGAATATAAACTTTCACGGACTCATCAGTCAGACTGTATTGCGTGTTTGTTATATTTTTTCAATGAACCCTGAAACACGAAGGTTTTTGGCTGGAGTTATCCACACTTCAATGACTGCGCACGAGACTAACATGAAACCATATAGGTACATAAATACTTTTACATTGATGACCAGTAACATCATTTTTTACATGATGAGACACCACACAGAGCACATTCCAAAGTATCTTTGTTTATTGATGCGTTAGTGGAAACTTTTGTGTACATTTTAAAAACACAGAGAAGGGTAAGTAAGAAATATAGCGGATAGAATATTAATTTAAAATTATTCTTTCGCTGAAATTTTTGTTGTGTGTCTTTTGTCCTATTTGATACCCTTTTTAATAGACTGTAGTACATATTTTACAAAAATGATTTTCTATAATTAACTTTGCCATTGCATTTTAATGTTTTTGTACATGGTATCAATACACGCATATCCTTTACACCAAACAAGCATGTCACACCAACTGTAGCAATCGTACCTATTTATATGCACCTGGGGATCGGATCGGAATATATTTTACTTGCATTGATCATCAGACATCACGCCAGTCCTAATACTTACAGTGATACAAAAATGGAAATAATTTTTCTTGATGGTAAAACATCTAAATGTTCATGTATGTATGTATCATCCTCATAAATTAAGAAGAAGAAAAACGGATAAAAGTAGGCAACCCCTTACTCTCGTATAATTATGGATATCTAACTAGCGAGATGCTGCGATGCTGAGTACCGGAACTAACTTGTACAATTCAGTCCGACTGTAATGTGATGATGACCCTACCAAAAGCGAGTGCATCATATTAATTTGGTTCAACCCTAAATATATTTACTATTTTTTTCTCGATACGCACATTAACTCACAAATGTACCTCCAATTCCATTTCAAATAACCGATTTGGAAATTATTATTTACAAAAAAAACAAAGCAAACTGTGTACCCGCACATTTGTTCTGATCTAAACAAAATAGGGGGCTGAATTCTTTCTGCTTAGAGCTTTTATAAAACCTAAATCGATCATGATCACAATTGAGACAGAGGTGGGCCCTTGAAACTGACCCTTAAATAACCCAGTCTCCAGCAAGAGATAATGAATCGGATAGGCAAAACATGCTCGCATGTTCCACTTTCTTTTGTATGAAATAAATTTTCATAGTTTTACAACAGAAAGTTACATTTGTTCACACCGGTGTGTAAACATAATTGTTTAATAAAAGAATCTCTGGAGGTTGGATCACTTGGATCACGGAAGCAGAAATTGGTTAAAAGTAAAATGCTCAGTGAGCTTTTCGGTGCTTTTTAAAATCATTATCCCTTATTAGTAAAAAAAAAGAAAAAACCACGCATGTCTATGCGTTTATTTTATTATTTCCTTGAATCCTATTCATTTCTAGCTTCATAAAATCTTTGAAAACACACGAATTAAGGTTTTTGAAATGATATGTTTACGATTGAAATTCTACAGTTTTCTTTTAAATGATACCAATACCAAAATATTATTAAAAACGGTAAAAATGATTTTCTTGAGAAATTATTGCATTGCATGTTGATAAAAATTAGAGATAAACTAAAATTTCATGATAATAATACTTGGTGTAACTGAATTGTGAAAGTATCATTTTACAATTTTTCAATAATTGATTTCTTATAGTTTTTCTGTTTAACGTGAAATTCTGTAATCTTAAACGGAAAGAAAATTAAAGATTGAGGTTTCAAGCCACGAATTTGAGTTCTTGTAGGAAGCATAAACTGAAACAAAGTAATTTCTTCAAAATACAAATTATTTATTGTTTTTTAGTATTCGTAGAGATTTTATACAAAATTATGCCTCATATAGAACGAACCCGGTCTTTGTCGTTGTAAATTTCGATGCTTATGGAGTAATGATGAGTCAATCGTTTGAGCTGGTTTGGTACTTTAGTACATATTAACCATGCGTATCAACAACGTAACTTAACGCTCTTTCCATTTGTATTATGTAAGCATAACCCAAACCACTTTATTGGGGTAATAAAAAAAGAAATGACAATGACATTCATACATTTTTTCAATACCTCATCTTCCTTGTATTTTCTATCCTACCATAAATATACAAAATCGTACATAAAAAATGCGTAAATTCACAGTGGATTCGGTTTTTAGATCAAGTCTATTTTTAAATTGCTGAGTTAATTTATTCAAGCTTCGTTAAATCTTGCGATGTAATGTATGGAATGCAAATTTAGATATGCATGGCACTACATTCTACTGTACTCTTCAAACTTACTACCTGGTTTAATTTTTTAATGCACTAGTAATAAAAAGGAAGAAAAATAAGAAGTTGATAATGAGATTTTGATTTTTCCAATGAGTGATTCCATTTTATGGATTGCTATACATGCAAACATATAATAAGCCTGCACACAGGATTTCTTGGCAAAATGTTTATTTACTTATTGCAGATGACATAATAAGGAATCACATAATACCGTGATAATAATAGTCATAAAAAGTGGTAAAAATGCAAAGAGCTAAGAAAGAACTTGAGTTGTCAGTGATATACATGCAGAACTATTATAATGCACAACAATGCAATTTACTTCTTTTATTCTTCTGTTTACGTTCCACATCAGGGGCACTTTGAGACGGGCACATATGAACAAACGCTCAGTTACAATTTTTTTCTTTGCGAATGCACACTTAAGCTACCTCACTAAGCAAAACTACTTATATACTTTTTTAACTTCCATTACAATATATTATGATATCAGCTAAGTAGAAAATGACATTTAAACGTAATTCACAACAAATAACAAAAAGTCCATCTTCTTATTTTGCGGCTAAGAAAATTAAGTATATTTACCTGGCGCTCAATAAAAAATGCTACTGTACTGTTGTTGATTCTGTTGGATGATGATTTTGATTCAATTCAGCCATTTGGATTAGAAGTTGTAACGTAACAGTCTATAAAATACCTGGGTTTAGGGATCTGTCTTTCTATTTTTGTAAAAATAAAAACAAGTTTATATTACGTAAGAAAACATGCCCAAAGTTTCATATTGTAGCTTTTATGATGCATGACTGACAATTTACTGTTACAGCTTAAAAAATAAGAAGAAAATCCACATGGATAAAGTTTCAAAAGAAAACTGAGGGTAGTTACTTTTTTCTAACTTTTCATTCATCTATCGCTATTTTGATGAAAAAAGGTTTGAATGGTGGTGGTGCTTCTTCTCCAAACACTTATATCTTGGTCATTGATATCAAAATAAAATACAGGTGGAAGAATGAAGTATGTGGTGGTGTTGGTGTTGATTTGATATAAAGTCTGAAAACCCTGAAATGTGTAGTCAGCTATTTTCCATTTGAAGGAAATGATGACATGATATAGAAAATGAGTCGACCACCCGGAATCGCATGGTTTGACCAAGAAGAAAAGAGTACAAAAACCTAAATATGTGGGTACACCGCTACTAGAACAATCATCATTTTGTGGGCTCTCCCATTTAATTCAAAATCAAAATGAGACGTTGCACCAAATATCAAATTGACTCATAATTTCAACTTCCCAAAAACCTCCAAGAAGCAGAAGAGTAATTGAAATTGTAACAACACAAAAAAAACCGAGAACGGAGCCTGATCAACTAAATAAACATAATATGTATGTGTAAAAGTTTACCCAAATAATTTAATGGAATTATTCGATCGATGTGTGAAGTGGACACAACCTGAGCGAGAGGTCTGAAAAACGAGTCATATTTTATTCTTTGAGATATCATTCCTTTCGTAATTGTTTCTGTATTGAAATAATTGAATGAAATGTTTACTTTGCATGACTAAAAAATTAAAACCTGTTTTACTGATGAGTTTATTAATAGGTACAACCTTTTGATATTAAAAATTAACCCAATTATCTATTATTAAAGTGGTTGGGGGTGTCCAATGAACATTGCTGGTGCAGTCAGAGAATAACGTTTTCAAAATGAAATAATGCAATGCAAACACTTACTTAAGTATTGAGACATATCTATAAAAACATTTCAGATTATTTCCAGACTGACTCCTCGATTTTCAAAGAACAACGTGCTCCCTACTGCTTAATTTGAGAAGGCGTGCCTTGCTGTATGATTATCAAAAGGCAATGCGATTCTTTATTTCATCATAAACGAAATTGCGTAATAAGCTGATTTGTATAAGATTTCCTTGACCCTGATTCTTATAAAACGTCTTAAATATCAGCTAGTTGTACAAAGCTGGTTGATGATTAAAACTTGAAAAAAATATATCCGATTCAATTTCTTTTCATCGGTTCTGTTCTAAACTTGAATGACGGGAATGAGTCACTGTCTCCAGTCAACTTGTTACAAGATTTTCTTTTTAATCCACGATAACGGGTACGTATCAAATTTAAACGAAAAGGGCAAGCTTTGAGCTTGATAAGTTAAACCCTACCATTTATTTTAGTAAAAGGGAGTTAATGAGATGTTTTGCTGCAAAACTACATATTTAATTACAATTTTCGCGAAAAACGTTGTGTTGTATGGTTGTTGTTTGTGCGCATTCCCAAATTTTTCTTTTTCCCCAGTCTTTAGCAAGCTGAATTAAAAGGTAACAGACCTAAATTGGCTTACTATATAATAACAGCATCACAAACACAAACCACAACGAAAACTTCTTTTCAGCTGCAAGATTGGTGGGAAAGGGAGAAATTATCATGAATTGACCAGAAAAGTTTTTAAATTGCACATTTTATCGCAGACCAAGTCCATCAGTGCCAATCTGAATTGTATTTATTCTCTCATTCTTTCCTATGATGTCAGTCAGTATCACTTTCCGTCACCAGACAAATTACTACTTGAGTTTGATTATTTTGACAGGTAAATCATACGTAATCATTTATTGCATATTCCTTCACCTTCAATATATATTTGAAATGTATGAAAGTAAGTATGTCTATAAATTTCATTCTATCCCCTATTATTCCCTTTTCCCGATGCATACAAACATTTGTTAATGATGATGAGAATTGAGAATAGCGATAAATACACTGGCCTGGCCTTTCTTTCAAAGGTATTTCGTACTTCCACCATTATCCACATGAACCTTGACTTGACGGATCCAATTTTTCAAACTTGTACTTACATATCATGTTACAGAGTTCAAAAACAACTAACTCCCGACATTATTCCTGTAACTAGTAGCTTCTCGCGTCTGCATGTGTAAATCTTCTAATGAAATGCAATAAAAGCCGAAAGACAAACGTTTAAAGCCAAATATTGCATCAATCGTGTCAATCAATATTAGTAATGTGAGTATCTTCGCAAAAATTACAATTTTTCTACAAAATGCCGATTTTTTCATTGACTATTCACTACTGGATCCTATCCAGTCATAGTCAGCTTGGTTGGA
Organism: Entomobrya cf. arborea Gr-Col-00668; assembly: GCA_034699025.1. Classification (NCBI taxonomy): domain Eukaryota; kingdom Metazoa; phylum Arthropoda; class Collembola; order Entomobryomorpha; family Entomobryidae; genus Entomobrya; species Entomobrya cf. arborea Gr-Col-00668. The sequence continues at coordinate 34,330 of JAQIWN010000158.1, forward strand.
TATCCAGAGAAGTGTAAGCATCATCATATCTGCCAAAAAGGCAGTCATTAGTCAGCCACGCAAGCCTTTTTAGATGATTGCGAAAGATTTTTTCATCCATCCGACTCCTTTGCACGGACTTTGCTAAAAGTATGTACCTAGACATAGGTATACGTGTGTATTGTTCCCAGTTTTTATGGAACATAAATGAGCTTCTATTATTGATTTGGTAGAGAAGGAGAAGAAGCACAAGGAAATTATGATAACTACTTTGAATTACTTAGGAAGACCACATTATCTTTCATTACTCGCACGCTCGCGACCATTAAAGGAGCATCCTCAATTCTTTTCATTTTGTTTCATCGGGTCTTCTTCTTTTTTACACAACACGAAATGTGCAGACGACCTTTTTTATATATAAATACACTGAAAAACAAGTGCGTACCTGCTTTTCTTGTGGTCAATACTATTATTAAGCACTTGTAAAAGACCCTTCAAGGCTCTTGCAGACTGACTCCTACTACTCGACTCTCAGAAAACATTTTTTTCGTGCTTATTTCAACTACAGACGATAAGGAGGAAATCATTGGCATTTCATTAGAAGAATTATGGTGTCTCTGATGTGATGGGTAGCTTCAAGCTATGAAACTATTACTTTTGTGGTTTATTTCGTGCATATATGACTGTATGATATATAATATTATATTAAAGATAAAAATTCCCCAAAAAAGAACAAACAGCATTTCATCATAATGATCATGCCACTACCTGGCCGTTGCAAAGGAAGGGGTTTTCTACTTAACTTAATCTGATCTTTTTCGTCTCTCTGCTTACTCTTCAACTGATTCATGCAAGACACTTATTACTAACTCAAAAATAAGCAAGTATGTATGTCTGAAAAAAAAGATTCTTTTGGTGAATTACAAGTGTGCTTTGTAAATATTTTCGCCTTTTTTGTTGCCAGACTTTATATTTTGAAAAAAAAAGTTGTTGTAGATTGTAGGTAGATTTGAATTAGTTTCTTTGCCTGCTTATTGAAAGGATAAAAGTTAAGAGGGAACCTGCTACTATAATTTTCCATGCAGCAGGTGAGGGGGATGCGATGAAATGGAGTATTTTACAACTTTAGTAATTTTGATAGCATTACAAACAAAAAAATAATATGCTACTTTTGCACACAAATACGCACAATTCCTAAACAGCTTATCATGTTTCTGCGTATTTTCTATTGATCCATGATTTCTCCTTTGTGGAAAATGACATAATTTGTAACATTAAACCTCACATTTACGACTAGCGTTGCCGTAATAATTATTGCTACTTTGCTGCGATTCCAGGGAATTTCTGTGGTTCATCAAAAAATATTTGGAGTATGTAATAAAGCTACTACTGCACTTTTTTGTATCAATTACACTTTAATGTGCACTTGCAATTTGAACAAATATTGTCATTGATAGCTTACTTGTAGGCATCTCCTCGTGAAATATTAACAGAAAGGGAAAAGTATGTGAAACATCCACATGTAATCTATTCTACATCTTTATGTTTTCAATTCGACAGCAGTAGCGCACACAAACCGAATTTTAAGTCTGACTGTATGAGGTGCAAGCTATATGGGTTCTTCCCCAAATGTTCAATGTAACTGATTACCTTCTGTCATAACCAGGAGTAGAAGGAGTTCGTAACAACGTTATTTTCATATGCTCCATTTAAATACATGGAGTTCGTCTTGTAAACAAGTCGTTAACAACCAACTCTCATTTAAAATACATTGAAAATTGTCGATGGAAACAATTTCGTCTTCATGAAATCGCATATATTTTTTTTATTTTACACAGGGGTTACGTAGTCTTTATTTATAGTTCTAGTCTTGGTCATAACAATAACTGAGCAATATATATGGATTCACCCGACTTCTTTCAACAATTCATCGACTACATCAATTAGTGTTGGTTACAGTGAAAATAAAGGAGAAAAGAGCAGTTGGGATGACGTGGCATAAAAAGCCGAAAAAAAATCATTCTGTCAGTAATTTATACACACATTTCAGTTCAGGCTATCGTATGAAAAATATAATAAGTACAACGTTCTGTAAGACCATACGAAATTTCATTAAAATCCCATAGCTATTTGGTTGCATTATTACAATGCGTCTTACATGAAATTCAACACATTCACAATACAACCTACAACAAACAAGAATTTTAAAAAGTTAGTGAGAAAAAACAACTTCTTTCTTTTTTTATTACGTGTTTATTTATATGCAAGGAAAGGTGGTGATGGTGGTAAGGAATAACTCATTTAATACTAAAGATAGAAGGGTAAGCTGTAAGGAAAGATAAGGTGACGTGATAGATGCAACTTTTGGATGATGATGAGTGAATGACGAAGAGGTAGAGACAAGACCAGTAGCTGAAAAGCTCCTCTTGTCTAAACTCCAAGAGAAGAAGAAGAAAAGACGTCGTGCCGCATCTTTCTGTCGATCACCGAAGGTGTCGACTCTATTATTCAATCACCATCATTACTACGTCTTTTCTGTTTAACTCGTTTCTTGTTTTATTGCTGGTTCGCTGACTTGAATGATCACACAAGATCATCATCATAACATGGTAAAAATATAAAGCTTGTTCATTCCAATAAATGATGATGATGGAAATGAGTAATTTAATAGTTTTAGGAATGTCTAAATGAGTTTCTGTGAATAGGCCTATTATCTGATCTATCGGAATTCAAGTTTGAATTAAACAACAAAACTAGATAACAAATCGAAATTAAATTTATTCCTGATAAATGTGCAACTTGTTTTGAAGATCCATTATTTACCTAAGGTTCCATTTTTATAAGGTAAATTAGATAACAGAAGAGGGTTTCAAATTGCATCAACGAAACGAAACGAGTATTTCAATAAATAAATCGACGTGTTAAATGTATATCACGACTACTGGCTGCGGTGCGGTGAAGAGACGATGGTGATGAGATGACTTTGCCTAAACACAAATAATGATGTTATTTTTATTGTTTCATTTTCTTTCAAGTAAATCACCGTCATCATCATTGTCAGCACAGCATGTATGCCCACCTGAGTGCAATTCAAGTTCAACCCTAACGTTTTAACTCAATTAAGCAATTTTATACAGTCTTTTGTTTCCACATTTTTCACTGTTTCACACAGTTTACTCGTCTTGATTGTCGAGAATCCTCTGAGAATCAAGTAAGTACTCCTTTCTCATTCTTTTCCTTGTTCATCAATTTCTATTTCTGTCGAGATTTTTGCATAATGACGAATGGTAACTAAAGACAGGAAATTTTCTTGTCGATCCTTTTGTGCTTTTACATTTTTTTGTACTTTTCTACGGTTCTATTCTGTCCCATCATTCTTTCTTCAACAGTCTCGTATTATTGTCTGTCTCGTCTATGCTGCTGTAGAATTGTGAAGAACACTTGAACAAGAAACAAAGTATTTTTTGAAGATTTAGTGAACAGAAGGAAATGCCCTCGGATGGGGTAATTGTCCACTTGAATTTTTATGAAAAAACGGAGGAATCTCATGCTTTCTCATTTTATTCGGATCTTCTTTCTTCAAGATATTATGCGTTTAAGTTAAAAGATATAATTCCTTCTCTTCAGTTTTCGACAATGGAGTTATATGAAGGTTGAAATTGTTACAATGTTTTCTCAAGTGCGTCTGAAGACGAGGTGTGATGATGAGACGAATTACTGATACGGAGGTTCAAGGACTCTCCATATTTTTTACACTTTATCAAAGGGCTATATAACCTGCCATTACTGTAGCTATTTTTATGAAAAAGAATGAGTACATCACGTCAACAAACGCATAAAATGTAGATGAAAAAGACTCCTTTTTGACTTTTCAAAAGCAAACATTTAATGCAGGGATAGCTTTACCACTTGGACACGAATCTCACTGAAAATCTTTAAGAAAAACATTCTGAACAAGTAAAAAAACGGACCTTTATCCCCTTTATACCCTTTGTAACGCTTTCACCTCGAAACTGAAGATAATTGTATAATTAATGTTTCTTTTTCATGGATTATTATTTATTTACAGCATTGTTCCAAATATTGGTTTAGAGCAAGCGTTGTGGTTTAAATGTGTGATAAAAAGTAAAAATTCAAAATAAAAACACATTTAACAAATTCCATCCCTACTGGACTTTTTGTCCATTCACTTGTCAGGCAAAACGTCTTGAGTCAGTAAGCTGAGTCGTAAGATTGAATTAAAATGACAGGTAATTTGTCCATCAAAGTGACAGTACCGAAAACATACATTGTATTTATTTTCAATGCTATACCCATCATATAAAACCCAACATATCTACACGGCGATTCTTTCACACCACAGAAATAAGTGTAAATTATCAAATATGTGTGCATTGCATACAGTACAGATTAAGTACTAACTATAAGTATGGTTTTCGTACTACGTAGTCTAATTTTCATATTTTACTCACAAAAGAAAGATTTGGGGATTGTTATTGATGTCGGGAGAAAATGACAGAATGACTTCCCATGAAAACACTGTAGGAAAACAGTCCCACGATTCTATCATTATTACATAATTTACCATTCTTAAAGTCATTTAAATCTAAACTCCCTATTTTATTCTCGTATATTCCAGGGTGAGAAAGGGAAAGGAATTATATAGCTTTCCATCTTTAGTTTATTTGTGTAATATATGTAAATTCCATAATATGAAATTCATTGATTTGATAAATGATGATGATGAGAGTTTTATGATGATGCAACGCACGATGAAAATTGTCCGAAGTCCGAATGAGTACCAAAAAGTATAAGTGTAATAAAATGTTACACGACGACGGCTGCGGCTGCAGGAAACAAAATATTATTAATGGAAGGAAGGATATTAGCTCCCCCAAGTTTTCAATTTCATCAGATCACGGTGAAAAAATTTCAAAACAATTTGAAATGGTGAAATGTGGTTAACCAAACTCTCTGTGTTGGGAAGGCGAGTGTTTTGTATTTTCTTGACTTAGAAAATACATAACAAGCGATAATCTTAAGATGTCCTCAGATTTCTTACAGTCCTTATTTCCACCATTAATCAAAACTTTAATTAGAACGGACCACAAAATAGATTGAAATTATATGTTTAAGAAGATACTTAGGACCTCTAATAGACCAATTTATGCTGCTTAACACAATCCGTTTTAGAGACTGTTGTCGCCCTTAATCCCATACAAAATCCAATAAATCAGACTTCTTTATCCTCTTTATAGTGCATTTTCTAACAACTCTAACAATTATGCTATGATCAGAAATGGGAACTTAACGTGGCGTATTCGTATTGAATGGGAATTGGGAAATAATGGTACAAGTAAACCACTAATATGTTAGATAGATGAAATTAAATTAAATACAGAAGCTATCATTATTTAATAATTATTATACATTATTGCATGGATTTCGATCCCTTTTTAAGATAAAGGAAAAGGGTTACATAAAATTGTTAAAGTAGAGCCCTTAGTGTACTTTGTCTTCTTCATAAAACAGTGTATAACACGACATCATATTACATTGCATCCTTAAAATTTAATAAGATGCTTGTGCTTGCTACTATAATAAAAAATCATGTTTCGCAATCAAGGAAAATTTCAGTTTCGAAGTTATGAAATCTTCTTGTCTTGTTAAAGGTGAGTAATTGTCTTTATATTAAGATTTCCCTTCATACCTGGTACGTTTTCTATTATAATGTAAACATCATGCAAGATCGTTATAAAGTTGGAAAAGATCGAATCTAGCCAATGTTAGTAATCTTCTAAAATAATCATCATGTAATATTGGAGGTTTAGATATACATTTTGTAGAGATGTAAAAAATATTTCCATGAAACAGTAGCATAGTTGAGTTTTGAGTTTGTAAATATATGTGACTTTTCATTGAAGACTTAAATGAAATGAAAAGGAATAAACTCAATAATCTAACTTTTTACAAAACTCGTCGCCAATCGAATGGCGGCCTTTGTTGAGCAACCCATAATCATTAATGAAAAATTCTAGAAAGGTAGCTGAAACAAAGGAAACCAAACATGATGGGTAGCATGGGTAGATAAAGAAATACGAGTTATTGGGGTGATGTGATAATCTAGCGTCTCCCTTTTCATTGTTATTGATATGCTCAAAAAATAGATAAATCGTATGGTTTATGTATTTAATTCTTAAACTTTAGATGATTTGTATTTTGTAGAGGAATCGGAGACTTTTTGCATTGATCGGAGATATTCTTTCATTTTCACAGTTTAGTAAGGAGTTGTCCGTTGATCATCAAAGGGTTTACGGTTTACTCTTACTCGATTCATTCATACTGGATCATTTACAATACAATTACATCATACAACCTTAGAAATGACTAGGTCTACCACGAAGGACGATACACTTGAAGGTTAAGGTTAACTGGCGCTGTAGCTGAAGTTGAAGTATAACCACTTTTCATTTCCGTAGATTGTAGATTTGTGCATAAATTGTAGATTGTATATCTTAAATTTGGTATCCGGAAATCTTGTAACGTCTCTTTTTATGCATGTCGTACTACTGGACTTATTTTTTACTTAATATTTTATCATTTGTGACGAAAATACTTGTGCTTTGCAAGTTCTGAGTTCTGAAGTACACTTGTGTGAAGCATCGAATTTTAAAGAATGAAATTTCTTTTATAATATTTTTACATATTTTGAAAATCTAAAAAATATAGTGATATTCATTGATGCACAATGGTATCACTATTTATATGGCTGATTGACCATTAAACCTCATTTTCATACTGCTCATTATTGCATGTGCCATTAAAACTCGAGTAATGTATTTAAATAAAGCACACCTGAAAACAATAAGAGCGATACCAATACCATACCACCAGAGAGGGGAAAGTAATGCAAGTAGCAGTGTTGAACCAGTTTCTCCGACATGTCGGTGGTGTGCATACGTTCTCTTCGGAAAGATAAGATCGATGTGTTATGGATTATATTATGACTTTGGCGTATTACTGGCATTCAGTTGGTCGCGTGGCTGGCTCTTGACGAAGCTCTTCTCTGATCATATCGTATCTCACCTGAAGCTTCCCTGTTCATCCTTACCCCTCATCATGGTCTTCATAATCATCCCTACATTATTTCCGTCTGACTCATTGTGCAGTTTTATGGGCTCTAATTTAATGTCAATTTTCCACACAGCCTGTTCAGTGAACGAGCGTTCACTTCACCGACTGTGCTCTGTCTCATTCCCCGATCCCGATGCATGTCTACTTTTCCTCGTGCCAGTGTAGAATATACTTATATTTACCACATGTTGCTGTAATGCATAATAAGAGCAAAATTGTACATTTAGTAAGCATGCAAGCGATATATTTACGTATTTTTCTCTTCACTAAATAAGATAGGTCCACATCCACTGACAATAAAACATTCAGTTTTTCACAGTAATGTGAAAAACATCCGAAATTTTATACTTCTAAAAACTTAAAACATTTCCTTCCGGTTGTAATAGAAGTGTATAGGTATATGTTAAAGCTATTCCGTGCATTAGGTTTTATCTTAAAAGCTTATAATGATAATATTATATACACGCAAGCACGAGCCAAGTTGGTCTGATATGCAGGTATTACAATTTTTGTTCGTAGTGTCATGATCTATGTGTCCGTTATATCTTATTATCCACAATATGCTACTTAAACTCCAAACTTGAAACAAAAATTTTATGCTGCAAAAAAAATTTAGAAATAAGTGTATTTTGTCATAACAAACATTCTTTCTTTTTACTGGTTAGTTTTCTTTTATTTCATTAATGTAAATTCAAAAAGAGGTAGTTTATTTTCTCATACAATATATTAAAAATCAGTAATGCTACTCTATCGCTTGTAACATTTCATCTTGATGATGTACGAAATACGAGCAACATTTTTATCACAATTTTTTATTGGCCATGTCGAAGAAAATTTACTGAATAAAATCAGAAATCGGAGTTGTATTGTAAACAGTTACTTAAATATTTAATAGCTAGCAATTTAAACTTTACCAAAATCAATTACTTTAGTTTAAATATTTATATTTTAGTTCTTAGCATTGACATATTATAACACTGGGAAGAAATCATTTGAGAGCGGTTTCGACACTCAACGCACCTTAGTAAAAGTCACTTTTGTAATTACAGTAGTTTTGTAGAAAAGTAACAATTTTCTCAGTAAAACATTATTTTGGCAGTTTTTTCTTATCAAGACTACAAAGTACAAAAACTAAATCTCATGCTTAAAGTACAAGAAAAAAAAATTGAATAGCCTAAAGTTTTCTATCTACAAATGTTTCACGTTACCCCATGCATTTGTTACAGCAGCATTTCACACGACTGACTACTGGAGTTTGAGGAGATGAAAAGAAAGAAAATATTGTAATCTTTCAGGTCTCATTGGATTGAACCTTTCCTTCTTGTGTAGGATTTAGAATTATATGTAGTACTACAATTTATACATTTGATGGAATTTATAAATTATGCAACATAATTATTGTTATCATTTTCACCCCCGAAGCATATAAAATATTCAAGATAGTAATTACAGCAGCTAAAACAATATTCATGTCTTTTTTTCTGTAAGATGAGAGTGTTCAAAAAATATGTAAAGTTGTAAATTATTTTTATAACTAATTGTATACCTTTGCGACTTGAACGAAAATAGTTTTATGCATGTATTAAACATGTTCTGAGTTAAGCTGGGTTGATAATTTGTTAACTTTATTTCAGATGGGGAGAGCTAGCCAACTCACGTAATGCATTGATGTAAGTTTGGGCCATTTGAAGGGTTTCATATTTTGAAAGTTTGTGATCTGATCCAAGTGATGGAATGACTTCTCTTAAACGATCAAATGCATCATTTAATCCGTTCATCCTTCGCCTTTCTCTGTAAGAAAAAAAAGAACACATACAAGTTAGTAAACTGTTCTTTGACAAAAAAAACAAGACATGTTAACTTGTTACCGCGTAAAGCAAAATAGACAGGCTAGTTAATCGATACGATTTCAGATTTATAATTACAAATTTATTGAAAAAAGCGGTGCCTTCTTTGTCAATTCAACTAAACATTTGCATAGGTACAGTTTAGAAGTACAAAACACGAAATAATTTTCTACTTTTTTTAAACCGAAGGTAAATTTTAGATGAGATTTGTACGAAAAATCATTAATTAACACATTTAAGTCAAATACATGTCCTCTGATTTCTCCTCTAGTTATTTTTTTAAACTGAAGTTTTATATCATTCGTGCTTATTAAATACCCCAAAAGTACAAGGTAATTACAACGTTGGGCTTATTTTCTTCAATGTGCCGCAAGGAACATTGGCTCAGTCGGGGATGGGGGCGTGGTTGGGACTCTTTTAAAAAATTGATGGGTCTGGTTTTATGCAGTTCTTCAGACGAAATTTCAAAAAAATACAAATTCCGTTTTTCCTACTGATCATTTGAACCGATGATGCTTTGTATCGAAATGGCATGGATTTTATGCACTTTTTTTAAATTTTTAATATGAAATCATTTCCCTATTTCCTCATAAAACTTGCAATGCATTGCATACTTTTGATTAAAACACATATGTACTTAATAATAACTAATAACATTATTAGAAACTGACTGGAATTTAGTTCAGTTCACGCAAAAAGGTAATATGATAATTAATGACTTCATATCATCTTTTTTTTTCTTACTCAAACTTGCAAACCCCTTTGCAAGCAATTGTTTCAGGCGACTTGCGTCGCATTATATTTTCTAACTAGGGTCACTTTTTAATTACAGTTTTTCTGGAGAAGAGCAAGTTTCATCCATATGGACAAACATTGGTGGTGAATAGGGTAATTAAAACTAAAAAGCCAGGCTGGTTTCATTACTCTGATTTTTAAATACATATCAAATGGTCAAGCAATTATAAGTATGTGTACTAAAACCAATGGATTTTTTCTGGACTGATTCCTTTTCAATTTTTATAGCATCATCGTTGGCAGTTGATATTTTTTTCGCAGTTGTGAAACCTTCTGTTGTTCATTTCTCTCTTGAAGCAAAATCCAAGCACGCGTTTCATTTTATTATGATTATCCTTTTTCTCTGTAATTAGTTTTTATGTAATTATTTCGAAATGCTAACGCATTTACTACTGGAATTTTCAATGCTCCTGTTATTTTCGCAATTCGATAGTAAACCATAACTGCTGTCGTTTTTACTCATGCAACAAGGCAAAAATTAAGGAAAATATAAAAAAAGTTCATAAAGAAAGAATACAATGGGGCAATAAAATACCGGCACATTAATTAAAATTTAAGGTTTTAATTGCTTCAAATGTTGGATGCTTGATTGACAATGGCCAGAAAGATTCAATGGGTGGCTAAAGATTTCAGTGAGATGACGCTAATTGTCTTGTCCTTTGTACCAACTGCCCTTTTTTCACCTTCGTTTTCTGTCAACATGTTTACTTTAATACTGTCCATGCTCATGCTTTATATAACAGCCTTCGGAGATAAATAGCTAAATTAAGCGGACTAGACGAGGACAAGTTGTACACATGAGAAATGCAAAATAGTTCACTCTTGCTGAGCTGTTATACTTTACCCTTTACCTATCACGCACCCTGTTTCATGTTTTCTTAGTCAAGTTTTTTTTTTAAATTGACCTAATTTATTCCAGACACCAGTAGTCTCATTATGAACCTTAATATGCAAACTTGGCAGGAGACAAGTATAAATCAGCGGGAGTGTTTTTAGGAGAAAAAGTAGGACCTCCCTGCTTGGATATCGTGGAAGATGGTCTGAGTTGATCAGTTGATATATTGTTTTAATTACACTTGCAATGTGAACTACACGGAATGTAAGGCAATTTAGGTAGGTTAACATCAAAATTACTAGCATTTCTTATCACCTTATAACACCGTTCAGCCATGTTTCATGTAAAAAAGCTAAAATGGAAAGGATTAAGTTTTGGGGTGAATTGAGACAAGATGAGACAGACATCGTATTCATAATCAGTGAAAGATATGACATTACCTAACAATCTTTTAAAACAACCAAGTAATTTTTTTGTCAAATAAGACACCTTTAAAGAACCCAGTGAGACAAAACATGCAATTTGTAGGTAGTTCTTTTCTTACCTTGCATTTGCTGCTACACGTCTTTTTTTGAGAACTTGTTGTGTGGGTGGCTTCTCATTTTTCCTTCGTCCACCAACACCTTTCTTTCTAACCGGTACTGGAAGTCCCTGTTCTGGATTTCTATTTTCTAATGAAGGTATTGAAGATGATGTGAGGAAGTTCCGTTGAGTGTCTTCGTAGATGTCTTTTGCTGAGCATGTGCTTGGTGTAGGTGTCAGCTCACCGGGACTCCCACCACTTTGACAACTGCCACTATACGAGGATATTTCATCTTCTTCCGTCCAGTAAGTGGAATTGGTGTATGGATCTTCATAAATATTTGCTGGTTGTTGGTGTGACTGATGATGGGGACTGTAGTGATTAGGTGTGGTAGGATGTGGGTAATAATAGCTGTTGTTGTATGTTGAGTACCCATCTTGATGATGGTAGTTATGCGGGTGAACACTCATGATGACAAAAAAATCGTTTGTGTATATTTTTTTTTTTACAAATTCACAAGTTCTTTAGACACTTTCACGTGAAACTAATGTCCTTGAATGAGAGAATGATTTTTTATATAAAACCTATGAATTAAATTCAATGTTCATTTCAATTCAAGTCACGCTGAAACCCACTGTAACAGAGTAACAACGCTATGAAACGATGTGATAATTTATGATCAAAATTGAACCTGTATAGAGTTATGGACAGGTTTCAAGATCGGAAAAAGGAAGATGCTGTTTCTTGAATGAATGGAGAAACGTGAATGATGAATTATGACCACATGAAAACGATCTAAATAGCGAGCAAATAAACAACTCGCTTCAGACCCTCAACATCTACCGGCAAATTGGTCGGCACGGAATATGTGTACATCAAGAGAGGATACCTTTCTACATTGATGATACGCTGATGGATGATAAAATGATGTATGATGATGATGAGTCAAATTACCTGATGTAAAGATGAGCTTGTTGAAGCTGGTAGGGAAATCCTTGGAAAAGTAGGCTCTTCATCCGTTTTAGATGATATATTTATTTACTCATCCTTTTTTACCTGTACAAACTACTGGTCTAACTTTCCTTCTTTAATGTAGCTTCTAGGTGCCACACACACACGCGTGCCTTTCACATACATACATACACATATCTTAGCGTAGCAGACTAGCAGATAGCATGAACAAAGTAGTATGTACGTTACATTTGCGAGCAAGGACCATCATCATCAGCTTTTGACGAACAGCTATGTGATCAGATCATGATCACAATTCAAGTAGCTTATATGTATGTATATTTGGTTATCTTCAATCTAATATTTTAGTCAGTATTAGTAAAATGCAGTCAATTTTAAAACTGTTCTAAATTGCTGACCTGACTAATCATATAATATTTTATAAAATCCATCTTTCGTGTATGAAACATGTAACACACCAATGTATAATATCTTCTCTTGTATGACGGAGAAAAGAAATTACAATTTCATCAGCTGAACGTATCAACACTTTATCATAATCAGGTAGACTGCAACATTAGCTTTTTTGAATAAAGATTTTACCAAAAAAGTCATTTGAAATCGTTTAGATACAAGCATGTAAAAATTTGCATTTGACGACGGTTGTAGAGAAATATTTATCAAATTGACAACTGATAACAGCAACAGTCCATCAGTGACGGTGATCATCTATGATGCTGATAAACTAAAAATTATACTGACAAGGAAAAATACTAGGTATCGAGATTATGGTAAAAAACAAGTAGAAATTTTTATTTCTTTCAGGAGAAATTCACTAGCTACATATAATAATGAACAATGACAATAGAAATGTTAACAATACAATCTTCAATACAGCATAAAAACTTCGACTCACGACTACACAGCATAGAATTAATCAGAAAATACAATAAATTACTATGCTGCAGCAACAAAATGCTGAAGCTGAAATATTACTAGATTAAAAGATCTGAAAACGTTCATATGTTGGATGTCCAGAGAAATGGGAATAAAGCGCACTGTCCAAATACTGTTACTTCACCATCCTGTTGTATTAGCCAACCGCCGCATTCGTCTGTAAAACAAATCACAAAGCCATTACACAAACTACATAAAACATCATAATTTCCAGGTACCGTAAAACTTCTGGAACGCGCGAACGCCGTTCCCGGGATCGGAGTAAAAAAATTCCGGGATTTTTTGCCCGCCGGCTAGCGGGCAAAAATTTTCGGGGTTTCCGGGTTTGCATAGAAAGGCGGGAAAAAAATTTCAGGATTTCCGGGTTTGCATAGAAAGGCGGGAAAAGTTTTTCGGGGTTTCCGGGTTTACATGAAAAGGCGGGAAATTTTTTTCGGGGTTTCCGGGTTTGTATAGAAAGGCGGGAAAAAAATTTCAGGATTTCCGGGTTTGCATAGAAAGGCGGGAAAATTTTTTCGGGGTTTCCGGGTTTGCATGAAAAGGCGGGAAATTTTTTTCGGGGTTTCCGGGTTTGCATAGAAAGGCGGGAAAAAATTTCAGGATTTCCGGGTTTGCGTAGAAAGGCGGGAAAATTTTTTCGGGGTTTCCGGGTTTGCATGAAAAGGCGGGAAATTTTTTTCGGGGTTTCCGGGT
>JAQIWN010000159.1:0-47899 GCA_034699025.1 Entomobrya cf. arborea Gr-Col-00668
CGTAATCGATCCCAAACATTAACTACTAATGGCCATAATTCACGGGGTACTTCTAATTGATGGCTTATAGTTAACCAATAGAAAAGTATAAAATCTACAGGAAATTTCTACTTCACGGGGAAACTTTAAATCAACAGGCAAATTTTATATCAACGGGGAAACATTTAATCAATGGGAAAGTGCAAAGTCAAAACAGATTTTGAATGCATTAATCAATTAGTAACTATGTTTCGCATGATTTGAAAATGGGATGTCGTATGTCATAAGTTGTCCTTGACTAGAATGAATTCAAAATTCAAACTTTCATCCCTATAATCAAGGACCTGGGTCCTTGGGCTACTACTAGTCATATCATATTCATATTATCAATATCATCATCAATCGACAACAAAGTATAACTTAACAAACTACCTAAATAAATGACAAGTTGTTATATGTGTCATATTTTGTCAATTATATGTATGTACTTCTGTATTGGTGGTCGGATGCTTTACTTCACACAATCACACATAACAGACACATACACTTACACAGACACAGACACAAACTTTTTTATGCACATGTACATGTTTCAATTTGTCTTTGTTTAGAATCGACGGCATGATTTTCTTCTCCTGTTCTCCTATTTTGCGATTGATTTGATGGTGTATGGACTACGGACGGATGTGATAATTTAAGATGTATTTATTTAACTAGTTTACTATTTGTGTGGTTGCTATCATATGACACGATAAACAAGCAAACGAATTAAATGAAAAATTCGTCTGTAAGAAAGGGCATATTTAATGTCATAGTTAGCTTTATCAAATTAATTAAATATCATGAAACATATCACATTTCCGTTTAGGACTTAGGATGACTTTTTTGGTTTAAGATGGAGATTTGGATATGAAATATGGATACGTAATGTGTAAGAGCAGCAAAAAGTAAAAGACACGGGTTTAGTTTTAATATGATACGTCAGTAAAAGTAGTAACATACGTTTAATGGTTAATTAATGGTTTAGTAAAGTGACCATATTTTGACATTGCCTTTTATGCATATTATACTTCCGTTTCGGTGGGTTTCAAGATACCTTTTTCGAGTATGAATGAAGTTAATTTGTAAATAGAACATTTTTTTCGGTATCAATAATATGAATGTAGGGTCGTTGGATGGGCGTTCATTCACTTCACGCATCGTTAACACTGACAGATTAATTTTAATTAGGAATTATTGAATTTTACCAGTTTGAAGTATTGTGCAGTGCAGAGTGTACACCTGTTCCACTGCTGCCTATGTCTATAGCCCGTCCTTGTCCGTTCGTAGCACGTACCCCAAGTTAAATAGTAAATAGTATCGTTATTTTCTTTATAAATCCTTTGCTTACTTTGTACTTTTCCGCTCTTTTTCAATTTAATTTCAAAAGGCAGAATTCTACTTGATTATTGTATTTATGAAAAAAGCAAGCCAAAAGCCAACTCGCTCAGTCGTCCGTCCTCCTCGAGCAAACAAAGGAGACAGACAGAAAATCTCGAATCCCAGCATTGATAATTTTTTGGGGTCATAAACACTAAACGTACCAGTTCAATATAAATGCTTAATTTTTTGTATGTGCGTGTATGTGTATTTTTTAAAATGAAAAGAGTTGGAATAAAAATCCATTTTACACCCGTAGGCATCCCAAAGTAGCTTACACGATGTATAAACATTCCCTTCCTTAAATTGGTGGTCTATAAGCCATGAGCTGAGCTTGAGCTGCTATGCTTTTGGCATTTGACTGGAATGAAAGATGCAAAATGATAAATAAAAAATGATAAACTAGGATCATCTTCACGTAAACCTTTATATTTAACCGAATTAATTATTCCTCTTTAATATTAATATTAATTAACTTATTTTGCCCATTTCATTATATGTTAACCACTGCACTGGTTACTCATCGTCAGTGTAAAATTGAGCTTTAAATAGTCACTAATTATCATATTTAGGAATATCTAATCCCACAAATTATACACAATTAAAATTCAACAAGATTTTCAAAATGGTTACAGTTAAATGCTTTCTAGTTTTCAAGTAAACTTAATCACTCGATGAAATAATGAATCATAATCAGTGAATTTAAACTAGTTAAACAAAGAATCAACAATAACCATAAGTATTAAAAGCTTCAGACAGTTAAGTTAGGAATTTTAATTTTCCAGACAAGAAAAAATTTCATAGCCCCTAAAACAATAAAAAAGAAAATTGTGAGAAACTTTTACAATCCAATCTCTAAATGAGTAACAATTAATTAAACTTTTAATGTTTTCAATATTTTTTACTTTGATGTTGTCTAGAAAATTATTTGATACACTTAAACCTACTCTAAAATTAATTATTTCGAGCAAAGTAAACTATTCATAACCAGTAAAACACATTTGCTACAATTATAATTCTTGATGAATCTAATAATCTAATCTTTGATCATTAGTTTTACTTTTTATTGCAATACAAACTACTTCACATTAATTACATGAAAATAGTCAACTTATATGAAAAATTTTCATAAAATTGTTAAACTAAATTCATAGTTTTTTCTTCTACAAATGAATCTTTGTTTCTATAGGAAAGATTAATTTCTTATATTTTACTTAGCTTTGTTCAAAACAAAAAACAGATTTTAATGAATTTTATCTTTTCATGAACTTTGACCAATCATCTAAACTATTTATATTCACCATAGAATTACATACTACTTAAGTTTAAGAAAAACATCTAAGAAGTATGCATCTAAATTTCACAATATGTCTAACATATTGCTTATTCAACCAATAAGATTATTTCAAAACCTCCCCAAACCATAAATTACCCAAAGGATTACCAGGGACCTCCATCATCCAGCTCCTTAGTCCTTCATCATCCAAGCATGCACTGTTTCATGACAACAGAAGTCGAATTTATTCCAATTCTTTTTCATAAAATCTTTGTTCCATTCCCGGAGATTTTTGTTGCAATAAGAGCACCTCCGCTTGGGCTCCTGTTGAACCGCACTTCGTGTTCGACGACGGGTGGTAGATGATGGTTCCTCGTCTCTGCGTTCACTCTGTGGCAAACCTGTCTTCACCCTTCAAAACAAACAAAAACGATACAAAATTTAGCTACTTCAATGATAAAAAACAGCTAATTAAATGCCTCTAAAAATTATAATTATTAAATAATCACCTTTTCCTTCGACCTTGTTCCTTGGCTGCCGTTCGAGCACTCAACTTACGCTTTTGCCCAACAGTCGATGAATCCGGTCGTAGTACCGGTCCGTCCGAGTTGTCAAACTCCGCCCCCTGCTCGCTGTTGCTCAAACGTTTCCTAACACAAACAAATAAATAAATAATCACTCATAATAACTGTACAAGAATTTAACTTTTTTAAAGTTCTTTAACAATTGATTTTTTAAATTCACTCACCAATCCTCATGTTCAGTCCTCCTGTGCAAAAGAAGGCGCGATATAGAGCAAAACTCCACAGTGCAATTCCTGCACGCATAAGTCTTCTCCTCCTGATTCCCTTGGGGGAGTATGTTATGAGTTTGCCTTTGATGTTGGTTGAGATACCCCAAGTACATAAATACCTTTGGGCAGTGTGGACAACCAAATTTGCCCTTTTTAGAAACGTATTCCACGTGACGTCGGTGGTTCTTTTGCGTGGAACAGATAACTCCACACACGCACACCGTCCTCCCATCTGCAAGTATCTCCTGGAGACCATGTAATTGCTGGCGTTCAACAACCAAACACCTCCCTCCTTCACGAACAGGTATAGCCCTTTCAGGAAGGCGCTCATTTTCACTATCAAATAATTATAATTAGTTTTCGCCAAATATTTATTACCTTCCATTTCGATTTAAAGAAAGAAGAAAATTAAGCACTTACTTCATTAAGTAATTTTGTAATTCATCCTCTTCCTCCTCACCAACTTCAACTTCTACTTCAGATTCTTCTTCTGTTTCTACTTCATCTTCTACCGCAGCCTCTTGCAAAGCCCTGTCCCCAACTCCCTCCGTGACCACTCCATCCCCCATTCCTCCCGCCACCAACCCCTCATCATCACTTGAATCTGTAGTAAAAAATGAGTCCCTTCCACTGCAACTCTCATCCTCAGTTAAAAGATCTTCATCCGAATATTGATTACGAAAATCAACCTCATTGTACTCAACTTGCCCCCACTCTTCTGGCGCATCACCATCATCCCCCTCACCACCCCTCTTTTCCCCCAACACAAAACGATGAAAAAAGGAAGATATAGTATTGCCCATTTCCTCTTTTTCCCACTCTTTATTAACTCTTTTCTTTAAAAAAAAACTTCAGCCCAAAAACACCGATAATTAACCGACTATTCAACCTTCCCACAAAATTCACAATCTTCCCTTTAGGTCAAAATCCTGACGTAACTTTTTCCAGCGTTAAATTTTTAACGTTAACAGGAAATAATGAATCAGATTGTAATTCTCCAGCAACTCCACACACAGTTAGTCAAGCCAACTTAAAAAATGCGAATGAGACTTCTGTGTCCGGGCCAGAAGAAAAGAAGCGTCCTTTTTTTGCAAACTCTTGTCTCTGTATTTCACATTTCTTTCATCTCAGCGTACACAAAACACTAAGCATGCCCGGTTAAATATATGTCATGATGCATCACACCACATCATAATTTTTTTGGCTCCGCCCCTCTCCGAACGACTGGAATCTTTCACACTGAGGAAGTTGACAAAAAAACATTGACGATGAGCGCAACTCTTTCTATGATTATGATTTTTTACTACTTAATCTTCGTCATGCTTTATTTCTTGTAAAGCTATGCAGTATGCAATCTTATTAAATGCATTCTTTGTTTTTATAAACTTTTTTTAAAAAAAACTTTACAAATTGCTCCACTATTTTCTCCAGTAAATTTATTTATTTTACACAAGTATTAAGTATAAGAAAAATTGTATGTAAGTAATTTAATTACGATTCATAAGATATTTATCATCGCACATTTTTTAGAATGAACAAAAAGTCAATAATTATACAATAGTTTATTGTAATCATAGTATGGTAGTAACCATAAAAAATGACCCTAAGCATAAAGAAAACAAAGAGCAGTTTGTTTTCATTTCAGCAGCAGCCAAACAACCATTATCTTACGAGCTGTTTTTTATCTCTCGATGCTTTTGGTGGATTAGATCATTATAAATAGTTTTACTGCTTTGTAAAGTCATGATAATTGTTTTTGACTGAGGCTGATGAAAACATTTTTGTAGAAGAAAGAAAAACAGCAACTTATTTTCATATTCTTTTTAAAGAAGTTAATTCATAATTATATTTTAAGTATTCTTAAGTTAGAGAAGCTGGTTATCATTAGAAAAACCCTATGCAAATAAACATCATATCTCACGTCGCCTCCCAAAACCCCATAAAACTCTCAAATCTTTATCCAGATCATTTTTTGGGTACTCCTTTAATGACGGAATCCCTGTGCTTTGCTTGAAGAAGATCTCTGGCAGCAGTAGACATTGCATTGTCTGGCCTCTGCTGCTCTTGCTCCTGCTGCTGCTGCGGTGGCTGCGGCTGCTGCTCTTGAGGCTCCTCGCCATTTAGGGTCCTTTTTCTACTCGCAGCGAACGCCTTTCCACAGCTAATTATTGCAGCGAATCTGTCAATTTCCGCTTGTACATTTTGCGCAGTCTAATAAATTGGTAAAAAAAATAAAAAGACAACTTGAAATGGATAAAAAAAATAAGATAAAAAGTAAAGAGTAAATAGAAAAAAATTATGTATATTTTTGTAAGTATCGCATTACCCCCAAAACTTTGAGTCTTGAAACTGCTTGTGTCTCGGTAATAAATGGGCTAAGTACCAATTCACCAAGCATTCTCTGTAATTGCTCTGGTGGGATGATGGGACGACCATCTGGTCCAACTGCTGGTGAAGATGATGTCGACGTCGATGATGATGATGCGGCGGATGATGACGTGACTGTTGATGGTGCTGGCCCTTTTGAAACGGGGATTACAATTCCGTACGGATTCTGGAGTGGCGTGTTCGAGTTGAGAAGCTCCCGTAGAGTTCCTGCTTGCAGTATAGGTCCACTAACAGGTTTTACTGGAGTTACTTTGTTAACATCTCCTGCTCCAGTGTAAGTTGCATTTGCAAGCCCTCCTGATCCATATTGTGTTCCAGCTACAAATGAGCGTCTAGGAAAAACAGGAGGAAGTCCATTAACTTGTCCTGCTCCATAATAAGATTCGGTAGCTCTCCCTGTTGCATTTTGTGGTCCACCGTAATGACCGACTGCACTTTGTGCTCCATTTGCTCGTCCTGGTACAGCATAATATTCAATGGGTGGTCGTGCTGTAATTTGTGGACTACTTGAAGGCCCCATCGCGGTTCGAACTCCATTAGCTGATCCTAACGGAGTATACTGTCCACTAACTAGTCCACTTAATGGTCCTGGTGCAGTGTGGAGTCCACGTATTGGTCCTGGTGCAGTGTGGAGTCCACGTAATGGTCCTGGTGCAGTGTGGAGTCCACGTATTGGTCCTGATGCAGTGTGGAGTCCACGTAATGGTCCTGGTGCAGTGTGGAGTCCACGTCCTGGTCTTGGTGCAGTGTGGAATCCACTTAATGGTCCTGAAAGAGCCTGGAGTCCACGAACTGGTCCGAATGCAGTGTATGGTCCTCCTTCAGCAAAACCAACACGAGGTCCTTGTCCTGTTGCCAAATTAGGCACTTGAACAAGCTCTGCAAGAATATTTATGAAAGTTATAAAAAAACAATGCATAATATGTATGTACACACATCATGCATAACTATAAATTTTAATGGACTACTTTAATGTTATCATCACCTTGCTTTGAATTAGCTCGCTCTCCAGCAGTCCAACGTTTATATTCAAATTTTTTGTGGACGTTATCCACGGGAGGCGGCATCTCCTCAGCTGCAGAAGGGACAGCTGTAGTAGGCTTTACCTTTGCATTTTCTTCCGCTAGTTTCGCCTTGACCTCTAGCAGTTTATGGAGCAGCGTTGGTTTTGACCGTGAAGAAGGAGCCTTATCAGTAGTACCCTTGCTCAAATCCTGTACCTCCTCCTCCTCCCGGCTGCCCCCCTCGACATCGACAACTTGATTGGTAGTTTCACCATCCTTTTGTTTTTGTGTAATGTTCAGCTTCTCTCCACTCATCCCATCATCATCTTCATCCGCTTCCTTTGGAGCTCGTCGTTTTACACCTTTCCCCCAAGAACCCGGATTTATAGCCATTGTTCTAGCCCCCGATCCAGGATGACGCTGGTGCTCCTCCTTTCCCAGCAATGCGGCAACCGAAAAGGGTGCCGGTTTCTGCTGTTGAACTGCTGTTGCACTGGGCGTCATCATTGTCGCCTTTTTTTCTTCTTTTGGAAGGAGCCTTCTAGGTCTAACGGCGGCTTTTGGCTTTATGGGAGTCACTCTCTTTCCTTTCTTCCCAATCTCTTGATCTCCTGTTGGAACATGGGTCGAGGTCAGGGGTATCTGACTTGCCTGTGCTGCCGCCATAGCTGCTTGAGCAGCGCGTACCGCTCGAGAATTAGTCTTCTCTTGTTGTTTAGTTGGCTGTTGTAAATTACTATTTCTGGCTGTAGGCTCCAGTTCTGCAGAAGGACCACCGTTACCATTCCCACCAACAGCTCCTTCAAATCCATCTTTTTTGCCCTTATCACCACCTTTGTTGCTCATTATGGCTTGTTTAAGATTTTAAACAAGCCAATTTAAAAAAAAAACTATTTTATGTTTGAAGTTTAGTTAATGAATGACTGCTTATATTTAAATCAAGTATGGCTGCCTCACTCGGTTCCAAGTGACATGGAATGGCATAAAAGTGCCAGCGTCATCACTCATTTCATTCGGATAGATTCCCAGGAATTGAAATGCCATTAAAATGCCGAATATTAAGCAAAAAATGGGTCATATTTCCATTGTCTGATTTCTCTGGAAGTAAAAGGCTGGTGTGTGGCTCTCTGATTGGTTATTTCACATAGTCGTATGTCATATATCGTGTCTTTATGGCTTTTCGTTTCTTGGCTGTGGCTGATATGAAAATTATTGGAATGCAATTTAAAACCGTTCATAGTGATTTCATGTATTTTATAATTTTGTGATATGCATCCGATTTTTTTGTTCTTTTCAAAACGATTGTATACTTGTGACTTGGCTTGTTTGTAAGTTGAGACTTTAAAAATACCAAAGAAAACCAGACAGGTTTATTGGTTTTCTTATCGGCTGTCGGCAGAAACGGTGAGGAATGCTGCTTGAGACATGACGATATGAGTTGTCTTGATACGCAACGTTATGAGTCCACTGAATTGTGGTACATGTATTTCACACTTTGCATCCGCTCTACTCTACCAAAGTGCACAACTATTAGTTATATTTTTGCATTGACACTTTAAATAGAATTGCAAAAGACAATTGGCTTGTAGATTTGGTTGAGTGTCAATATCAAGTCTAAACTTTGTACTTTGACCTTATAACTCGACAAACTGCGCAGAAACTATGAATTTCATGAGTCTTCTACGATTGCTAATGATCTTAAGCTTGTAATCATTTTAACAGGATTATCATAATAACTTTATTTCACCGAGAAAACTAAAGAACAAAGAAAAGAAAAAGAAGAAGTACATATATATGTACAATTTTACTTATGTAAGCCATGAATTTACTAAACTGGAGATTAAAAAATATGCTATTTTTTTATCATCACGGTTTGCTATTGCCATTTTCTTTGAAGAAATCCGTAGTCCGTACATGTATAATATATGTCTCGATGAAAAATTAGATTATTTTTGGTGGTGTGAAACGTAACTACTTTCGCTACGATGATTTTAATTCTGCTTCAGCAAAGTACACGAAATGTTGAACGGGTGCATCATTGAAACATTTAAAAAAAATATGCTTAAAAATAAATATTTCGCATGATCCAACCTAAATGATTTCTTGACTTAACATCACATCATTCTTTAAGCTTACCATTCATTGCTTCTTTTATCCGGATCCTCAAAAACTGAGCTTTACTTTTTTTGTTCATATATGACCTTTGTTCTCTTCAATATTTTTTCCATCGGCTTAATGTCTCGAAGAAGCATTAGCATAAAATATTAAAAGTTGATGCTTTACGAAAATGAAAACCATTTCACACTTTGTGGAGCTTTAATTTTCAAAGTGTCCTTTTGATGGAGTTTATAGATGGATGGATAATAATCTGAGCTTAGGCAATCATAGTAGTGAATAAATATGTAAATGCTTTAAATAAGAAGAAGAAAATGACTTAAGACAAAGGAAAAATAGTGTTAAGAATTAATGAAAAGTCAAATATCTTCAAACGTACATTCAAGCGAAATGTAATTGAAAAACAATTTTACATACATATATTTCATAGTTTGAAATCCATATCAATCCAGCTGATTGAAAAATATGCTATTTATTTTGAATGATAATTTTGAACTTTGTACTTTCACCTTTACACTTTTCTTTGTTATTGAATCGAAAAATAATTTTCAAAATACCAAAACCAAACAACAACAAAAACTGCAATTTCAATTGTTTACTTAAAACTAAAATATTCAGATTCAATAAACATTTTTTCAAATATTTATTTTTGAAAAAAAAGACAAAGAAATCAAAAGAAACACCGGAACAAAATGAATGAAAATGAAAGAAAAATGATTATTCGGGTTCTTCCGGTTGAAGAAAATGTTGAAGCAAACAAATACAACAAAGAAGTCTTTGTTGGTGTCACAGGTATAAAAGCTCTCCTCCAATCACCAATCTTTATCATTTCAGTTTCGGTTGTAATTAGACCAAAAGCTCTCCTCAAAGTTTTTGGATCACCATCACAATTCACAAAAATCTGAGGTCAGTTTTTTCGCAAGTTGTACCATCTTATTTGCAACTTTCCAACTTTTCTCGTTCAGTATAACCACTCATTTATCTGAACTCCTTTCGTTTTTTGAAAAGTAATTTTTCTTTGAAAGTCGAGAAAAATGGAACACGACTCAGCTATCGCTGGAATCAGCCGAGGATCTCTCCAAGTGAGAATTCCGGACCAGGAGGAGCCTCCTAAACCAGCAGAGGTTTATGAGGTGGATCAACATTCCTACTTCCATGTATCCTTCTGCGATGTTGAAACTTGCGTAAGTATAATTTAAATTAGTTATTTACTTATTTTTGCTTATTTAAATGCCAATTAAAAGTCTAATCTAATTCTTCTATTTTTTCTTAATTTTTTATACAGGCGCAGTATGAAGAGATGGTAGAGAAGATGAAGGTGCAAGTTAAGAGCAGTAAATGCTTGCCCCGAGGCTGGTTAAATTATCCAGGGATGGATTGCATTATCGAGTATAATGGTCGTAGAGGAGGATCGTATGTGAGGGGAAAAATCATGTACGTGCTGGACGGGATCAAGGGGAATCCTACAAGCAGGGATTATGTTAAATGCCAAATCATCGATGATTTTCTGGAGGTGGTGGTTCACAGAACCCAGCTATTTCCCAGCAGCTTG
Organism: Entomobrya cf. arborea Gr-Col-00668; assembly: GCA_034699025.1. NCBI lineage: Eukaryota > Metazoa > Arthropoda > Collembola > Entomobryomorpha > Entomobryidae > Entomobrya > Entomobrya cf. arborea Gr-Col-00668. Next base: position 10,527 of record JAQIWN010000159.1, read on the forward strand.
TCCATCACGGAGTATCCACCTTTCGTAAGTCGTAGAATTAAAAAAATACAATTACAAGTTTTGTAGTAATATTATAAAAGGTTGACTAATCTAATTAATGGATCCAATGTGTTTTCTTTTTCTTTCAGGTGATGAAATGTAAACTGGAGTCTATGGACATGTTTCTGGATTCCCCGGTTCTGAAGGAATTGTACAAGGTGTTTATGAATGGAGAGCTTGCCCCAATGGATTTCCCATTCTTGCCAGGACTCTTTTTGGTTCAAGTGCTGAGCAAGCCTGCACATCCTCTGGAGGATGAGATTCCCACTGTCCGTATTTTTGGTAAGTTAGTGTATTATTTTGTAAAAATGACTGTATGTTGTATGTAAACCTTTAACTATTTATGATTTTTCAATTGATCGTATTTCAGGTAGAACTTGGGATCACGGATGTGATTTGACTGACGTACTCCAACAGCACCTGCCTACATTCAAGCCCCTGGAGTACCCCCAGCTTGGCGAATGTCCATCCGTGAAAATCACGTATTGCGATGGAAAGGGGGATGTCTGGTACCAGCCAATTAGAGAGGAAGAAGATTACCAGATGATAAGCGTAATTGAAAAGAGGTTAGCTCTGTACAATGATGGCTACCTGGAGAGCAGCAGTACCCGACCGAAAATTCCCCAGTCCAGCTGGAAAATTATGTTTTGCGAAGAACCGGTGGAAGGGGTTTGTGGAGGTGGGGGAATCCTCTACATTTTCAAGGATAAATTGTATGATCAGTGCTTCCGGGTCAAGAAGCTGTTTAAGTTTGACGAGAAAAATGAGGCGGATGACAGATGGTACGTGTTGTACGTGGACTATGGCTGCGTGTACGTAGTACATGAAAATGATGGAGACACTGACAAGCCCCTGCTTTTGCCTGCTTGTCAGATTGATCAGAATTTGTGTTTCATTCCGCCGCAGGTAAGTAGTATACTTATATCATTTTTGATAAAATATTCTTGAGTTTAATTAGTGTGTTGAAATAATGTATTATGTTTTATTTTTCAAGTGTCTGCCAGCAAGGTTTATTGGGGCAAGCTGCAACATCGGTGGTCATACGACGGTTGACGTTAGAAAGTTTTGGAAGTATTTGGGAGTAGTGGAGGAGTCCATTGTCAAAATTCAAATTAAAAGTTACGCAGGGGATGAGAGCTTGGGACTTGCTCCAGTTGATGTGGAGGATAATGACGAGCTTTTGGACAGGATGGTCCCAGCTATTTTTGTGGATCATGGGTTCAACTACTTGCCTTTGCCTGTAAGTAAATATTATGAAGTTGTAAAGGATTTATCAATAATTTATCTACATCTCACTAAAATGTCTATTTTATTTTTTATAGTGCCGCCCTCTTAAGTATGCTCATGAGGAAATTCCTGACAAAGATGAGATGCTACCCTCTCCAGCTTTCTATGAAAGCGCAATGGATAAGTTTGACCGTCAGACGTACATGGAAGGGAAAAAGAATCAGCCTGTGTCTCTTTTCGTGAAAGAGTTCATTATGAAGCTGGAGAATTCTGGGGGAAGATTGGATGGTGGTCTACTTGTACCCCAGCTTGACATCTTTTTGGAAGTCAAGGGCAAGGAGGAAGAAGGTTTGAAGTCGCTGTACCAGGTTTACCATGAGCTGGAATTTTGTGATAAGCACGGACCTAAAATTCCATTTGAGTGGGACTGGAGCATGGTGTCACCAACACCGACTTTGGAGATGAAGATTGAAGATATCAAGGATGACTCAGAAGTTGATTCTGGACTTGGTTCATTTGTTGACGAAGAGTCCGACAAAAGTAGCAAGGGAAGTACGGAAGATGTGAATTTGGAAAGCTGTTCTGAGAAGTCTCGACAAAGCTGGGTGGATTGGGCAGTGACCACATTTGGAATTAACCAGAACGCGAAGGAGTCTGGAGTGGATGAAAAGCCTGCTGAAAAACAAGTGCTACCTCCACCAAAGGATGCTATTGTCAATTGCAACACTGGAGAATTGTGGGGACAAGAAGGACGAAAGCCTCGTCAGAGATCCCAGCGCTTTGCTAAACCCCCAGTCGGCCGTCCAGTAAAATTCAAAAAGTAGTCTCTTGTTTCTTTAATCTTTTGTTACCTTTTTCATATCGGTAAAAATTTATTTGTTTTGTCCAGAATAAAAGTGAAGCATATAAAATATACATACATACATACAAAGAAGAAAAAAATATTTATTTCTACGTAAAAGAATAGTCACTAGTTATATAATTAATTCTACGGCTCAATTTGGGTTGATGGTGACTGGAAGGCAATACGACCCATGGCTTCCTGAAGTCTGCTGATGTCTTGCTTGATATCTGTGAGCAGATTGTCCAGTTGAGGCTTCGAGTCCAAAATTTCCACTGAGCTGGTATATGGGTTGTAGCGAACAGCAAATGGTCGGGGAATCGTCTCAGCATATTTCCTACAAAAAAACAATTTAAAATATTAATTTACTTTGCAAATAATTTCCCTCTGAACGATTAAATTGTTCAATGGATTATTTTCTAACATGAGCTTCTCCTTTGCATCTTCAAAACTCTCGGCGACATAATAAATAGGTTGGTAATTGGTAATGGGGTATTCCTGGACCCCCGTTTTTTCTGGATTAAATGGTCTCAATTCTGGCCTGTCAGTGAGACAGTACTCTAGTTCTCCATAGGAACTTAGAAGGCCTGCTCCATAAGCCTTGATCTGTCCATCTTGGCGACAAAGTCCGTATTCTACAGTGAACCAGTAACACTGTTACACAAAAACATAATTAATTGGTTGGTCAAGAAAATTGAAGCAATTTAGAAATAAAATGGTAGAGAAAATATTAAATATTTACAGTAGCAAGCTTCTTGATATCTTCATCAGGTGCGCCCAAACTGGCCAACCCAATTTCCTGTGAAAACTGCGCAAATCCTGGATCTGCGAACAAGGGCACGTGTCCAAGCAGCTCATGACATACATCCCTACACACATGAATATAATTAATCATTCGTCTTTTTTTCGACATAATTTTTCACATGATTGCACACATTTTATATTATCTTCTTACGGTTCAGGAGTGTAGTATGGTGTTGAATGATGACGAATGTATTGAGTGCTGTGAAATACGCGAAAGGCAAGTCCAGCCAAGAAATCTCGAGATGACAAGAGTCCAGCAACAGGTCGCAAAGTAAATCCAGTGCAGTCTAAAAAAATCATCAAAAATGGAACATTGTAGTTAGAATTAGTAGTTATATCACAATTGATAATTAATTTCACAAACATTTTTATAAATTTTAATTAGAGCGCAACCCCAGCAAAAAAAAAATCAGAAGAAGAAGGTCTACGTGACAAAGTTAACTTGATTCAATCAACTTGTCATTTTGTGTCATTTTTTTTAGCTATGCCGCCGTCGACGCCACGACCACCACCACCTATCAATCTAATTTTTTTTCTTTGCTTCTGGAACTTATCTTGATTACATTATCCAAAAAAACCATATAATATTTTCATTGATAAACATATTTGATGACCTTTTTGATCCCGTTTAAAATGAAATTAATGATTTGGCAGATTGATTTTGTTAGCTTAAATTAAATATTTTAATAATTGTATGATAAAATACCCTTTAAAAATTCAGAAACGTCTTGCAACTGCGGAATATTGTCTTCTCTGTAGCCACAATTTTCAATTAAAAGGGGCAAAATATGATTGTGTTCCTTGCACGCGTGGGTGGGATATAATTCGGTCAATTGGCGAAACACCTTGCCCCAAGTTTCAATCTCTTGTTTGGTGTAGTCTATACGAGGAATCTCCTCACCACTAAGGAAAAAAACAAGACAAAACAACAAATTACAAAACATGTTATAATTTATCATAAACAAAGATTAGTGCTTTATCGATGATGACGATGATTATCAACGGGAATGGTCATACCACCACACCACCAAATTATGTACTTGCGTACTTCATCATTCGATCTGAAAGAAACTCTCTCTTGATCGTCACCTCTCTTATCTTTGTTTTTGTTTACATAATTTATATATTTTTTTGGAGGCGTGGATTGAATGATAAGCCAAAATTATGATAAACTTACTGTTTGTAATAGTAAGCAATGTCAGCGAGCTTTGCTCTCCTTTGCCTGTAGATAGGGTCAGTGAATCCAGGATGGTCGGATTCCAGTTCCGCTCCGTATGATAAAATCTGGTTGGCAAACTTATCAAGATCCCGGATTCTTCGGGGAAACCATGGGGTCACATCTTTAACCATGCAAGAAAAACTTATGTAACTTCTATTTCTTTTTTACTTCTCAGAGTCATTAGAATACGTAGATTAGTATTCTTACCCAAGTTATCTTTGTAGTTTCTTGAAATGATTTTCATGTAAGCGCAACTCTCTCTAAGTGCTTCCATGGCTTGAGCAACTTGACCCCCGGCATTGGTATCACACTCCACGATAAACTCATATTCTCCAGGTGATCGGTGAGAAGAGCGGCTCTCAATGTGCAAAAGATTGACTCCATTTCTCTGGAAAATTTGCAGGGTTTTGGCAAGTGCTCCCACTTCCTCATTCAGGGAAAATATGATTGCTGTACTTTTATGAGAGTCCTTTCCAGTACGAATGTAGTTACCACCTTTCATTAAAACTGGCTGTGAATGTGAAATATAAAATTCCCCTTTCAATTCAAAACCTTCTAAAAGCCCACTACTGACTACAAAATTTACGCCAGTTTTTTTTCTAAAAGTTTTAAATACCGTATCTGGTGGAGTTCCAACAAGGCTAGTACTCTTTGGCGACGAGCTATTTACCTCCATTGAGGACTCCAATAGCACAGTTTCTGTCTCCATACTTATTTGATTTAACCCTTTCTCCCCAAAATTAAAAAAAGACACAAAATTATATTTTTTTTTGTCCAGCAGAATTAATATCTTTGAGAGAAGTAGCAAAGCTCTTTGTTCACTCTCTAGTTAAGATCTGAAGTCGGAGCAAAAGGTCTCACTGCTTTTATGCACGATTCCAAAAGAGCAACCTGATCTGACCAAAGAGCTGCATTGCATGACATGATGATTTTTTTCATCCTATCTAGCAAAAAAAGTAAAGGGTTAAAATTAAGACAAGCTGTTGAGGTCTTCTCTTCTGCTGAGAAGTATTTATCATTTATGTATGCAATGCATTGATTGTGATTACTGCTTACTATCATCATCGGCATCGTCACATTTCATCAGAAAAAGACGCACTCTTTTTCTTGACTAGTCTTCTATAACCCATCATCATCAGCTCGATCTGATCGCCATTGAACCATTTAATTTCCATACCATTTTATTATATAAGTAATTATTCAATGAAAAAAGGGTTATTTTGTAAACACGTTTTGCCTACTTTGCTCTCACATCACTCATGTGTGTATTTAGGTACACATTTTCTAATTGCCTTCTGCCTAAAATTAAAATCAAAAAACCTTTTTACGCAGTAGCACAGTTTTCTCGAAAAATTCTCCTCTCTAAAGTCAACCCTTTAACAACTTTTACTTTGATCACTTGATTTTCTTCTTGTTCTTCAAAATAAATAATGCACCATTATCGTCATCAATACTAAATCACCTTTCTTTTTTTGCGTCACATAATAATCACACCAGAGATTACTCACAAACAAGTATGGAAAACCTTAAGTCAAGCCAGATTATTCTTGGAAGATAAGCTATTAGTTTAATTTATTTTTCAGTTATTATTACTCATCATCAAAGTCATTAACTAGTAAACAAACAAAGAAACAATGCACTTTTTGTTTTCCTTCTTGGGGAAAAGTCAAGAAGAAAACATGGCATGACAGTTGGCCTAATTATCAAAACCTTTTCAAACCCAACTCACATGATACGATATTTTATGACAGTTTTGTGTTATGACCTTGTGTTGCATGTTGTCACTAGACAAGAAACAAAAATAGTTTTGTCTTAAAAGTTGTTTAAGGGGTGAGGGGCGAGGGAAAGGGTTTAATTTTACATAGTTAAATGCAAGTCTTTATATCAAGTCTCAGATAGCCCCGATCATTATTACGCTGGACTCTGGTCTGGACAAAATGCTGGATTGGATTTATTTTTTTAAATGAATTTATCAACCTGAAAAAGATGGTTACAAGAAGGAACCAAATTGCATCATTTTTTTTTTTACAATGAAGCAGCTTTATTTTTGGGTAGTATCAGTAAAAAAATCTAATCAATAAAGCGGATCACAAAAAAATTACTAGCGAGCAAAGATTATAATTTTCCTCCTTTTGTTGTAGTTGTGCATATTCAAGGAAATCTGTGCAACAAGTTGCGTCATGCAATTTCTTCTTACTATGAGTCCTCTACTGACGATGAGCACTAAGCACGAAGAAGATGATCTGACGACTTTGTATCAATTTCATTTTTTATCGATGAGATGAATGATGATAAATGCTGATTGCAAGTTTCAGTGATCCGTGTATTTCGCCCTCTTAATAGTCTTAATACAAAACCGCTGATTCCAGACAAAATGACCAACTTGCATAACAAAAAAAAATTGTACAGATTTGCATACCAAAGTCTTTAACAGTCTGGATAAGTGTAAAAAAAAATACATTTTTTGTATTGATTTGATTACAGTGCAGTGCATTTGTGCCTGTGGCCATTCAATAAAAAAAAATTGGTTAAAATAGTTGAGTTAGTATAACAATTAAACATTTTTTTAAAGGACAGGCCATCAGGGTCGATTGATGGTGTGGTCGGTCGGTCGGGTAGTGTTTTCTTTAAATGACAAGTTGGTTGACCCCGCCGCGCCGTCTTGTAGCGTTACTTCTTTTATCCTTTTGCGCCGTCCTAACTAACAGTAACCGTCTGTTAGAGAAGGTTGCAAAATGATCGCAATCTTGCAAAAGGGATTGCATGAATTGACAGGTATAATAATTGCAATTAAACTATCACGTGGTATCAACGTGCTAGTACTGCGTTGTATCCTATCCAATGAAAATGTGTATTTATTGCTCTAATTTAGTTGGTCATCATTGACAATAAAAAAAAATGTGTAAAAACTTAAATATAAGTAAGACTCCCATAAAAACTGAAGGTTAAAGGAAGGTAAAAAACTAACTAATTATTAATTACGAATTAAATTCAGTAATAAACTAACTGCTGTCTACTGCGTAGAAAATTTGGTTAAGTTAAAAAAAAGTCGCATGCCACCCCAGTTGAACACATGCGTATTGAATACATGTCATGATGGCAATATGTTTCTTTTCATTCTCATTAGGACACACTTATTACGCACAATTATCACCATACATTTAATTGCTGTCGTAAAATAACGATTTTTTGGATGGCGGTGGCTACTACATGACTAATATAGTTAACTGAGCTACTAGGAAGTTGGGATTTGGGATGATAATGCTTAATTTTGTCTTAAAGAATTAAAAGTTGGGCACCTTCCTGAATAATATGTTATCTTCTATTTAATTGAACTTGTTTCAAGCATGTAATACGTCATTGCTAACAGTATTAGACTTGACTACTTTTTTCTGGTTTAATGGTTTCGTAACAATTAATTTGAAATAGATAAGCGTCTCTGGATTTGGGATTCAGATGAGCCGCGGATGAGTCCACGGTAAAAATGACAATTGACAAGTTTGGCTGAAATAAATATGAAGTTTTCCGAATTGCAGTCCATAATGTAAAAATGTAAACATATTTACATTAAAATACATTAAAAATCGATGATGACTTTGAGGTACCAGCCTTTCACCTTTTGACAAGGTCATCGTTGTCAGCAAGATTTTTACGTACAAAATATATACGCTGCTCACGTTATATTATAATTGCTTGGCCATGTGCTCGGGTGATGCGATGTACTCAGCTGACAAAATAATAACAAAGCAAAGTACATCTCTGAAGTATTCATCTACGGTTTCCTACTTTTTAGACTGATTAAAATAATTAAATCCAATTTGGGGACATGCGAAAATGGGTGTCATCCTTGTGGGAGAACTACAAGTATCGTTTTGTTCCTTGGATCGTTTTAAACTTAAAACAGAAGAAAATTGTTACCAAATTAAATGATAATCAGGTTGACAAAACGATTAAAACTCCAGAGGTGATAAAAGTAAACAGCACAAATGTTAAATTGGAAAGTAGTTCCTCCCCAGTGATAGTGGATCATGTGACCAAGGGTCACGATCAGTTAGTTTCTAATCAAATTATTCGAGATCTCCTAGTAAAATTCTTTGAAAGATTGTTAGAGTGTCAAAAAGGGAAACCAGGAGGGGAACATGATTATGACTATTTATCCAAGAAAGGTCAAGAGGTAATGCATCAGGTGTTTGGTTACTCTGTAGAACGCCGTAAAAGTCAAGTTTGTGAGGGAAATGGAGTATTCCTGGCCTCTGGTCAGGCAAAGTCTGGAGATTTAATTGGCAAGTTAAATATTTTCCAAACTCATTAATTGAGATCTCCAGAATTTATGCATGTTGTCTGATATTCTAATTATCATGATTTTTTACAGCCCTGTACCCCGGCACTTTATATTTGCCATCAGAGCCATTATTTTTCCCTTCTTTGGGCAACCCCTTCATTTTCAGGTGCTCAGATAACCTGCACATTGACGGGAATGACAGGCTCCTCTCCAAATCAATTTACAAGTCGGTCTCCGCCCGTGACAAGTTTCAGGTAGACCTTCCATGCTGTGACCTGACATGGTTGACCTCCAAACCTCTCAATCCAATTAACATTGGTCAGTACGTGAACAATCGGAGTAAAAGCCAAGAAAACAATGTGGTTTACCAAGAGTCTGAGGTGAGCTTAGGGGGAAAAGAGCCCTCCAACTTTCCAGTGCACTTATGCAGATATCTGCCAAACGTCTGGGGTAATCCGGAAAATAACCGGTATCCTCTTAGGCTTGTTCCGTTAATTGCTGTTAAGCAAATTAATGAAGGAGATGAAATATTATCTTCGTATTTTACTTTTGTGCATGTTCAAAATGAAAAAGATGTTGGACAATAAGTAATTTTGCTCATCTAGTCAATATTGTTAATGTAGAATATTTATATTTTGTGTAAAACATTTTTATTAATAAACCATGTTCAGTTACATTTTCGTTTAATAAATATGATAGTTATCATAAAATTGCGTCTAATTTTTTTAAATCTAAATTTCGACTTGTCCTCTTGACTGATCATTTTCATCGTATCACAGTCTAAAAAAATTGCGAATAATTTTCTCGACTAAAATTTAACAAACAAAACAATTCTAAAAAATCTAATTTAACTGATTGAATATTATTATAAGCTTAAATACCAGTAGTTGTAATAATACCATCACAAAAATACTATCGACAGTTGAGAATTCCTTGATTTTTTTCAGAGAAAGAAAAAACGTACATGAAAAGCTTTATTTTTTCAGAATCTCTCTTGTAATTTAGTTTCTTGTGTTGTGCGGAATTTTACAAGTTAATCAATTTATTTTACAAATTTTCCCATCCAAACTGGCACGCTTTATCTGGCCCAGTATTTTCACGGCCAGAACAACCCCCAGAGCCATCTGCATCCGAAGACTCTCCCTGATACAAGTTTGTAACAGATCCCACAATTTGCCCCGTTAAAATAGGTCTAGCGATAGAAAACTCTGTAGCTGGTTCCCCCGAGGTGAAAAGGGGAGACGATGGGGCACTCGATACAAAAGAAGGTGGACCACTATACCCCGAATATACCCCACCGTCGACTCCACCACTACCTTCTAAAGAGTCCAGTGGAGGGGCTGATGGCAAATGATGTTGATTACTGGGAGAATGTCGACGAACTATGATAGGTTCCGTGTACAAACTTAGTTGGCCATCTTTCATTTCCATGAAACAGCAGGAATTGCTGCAAGAGTTACTTGAGGATGGTGAAAATCCTCCTCTACAAGGCTTACTCCCTAGGGGCGGTGAGGGTTCCTCATTTCCTCCACTATCATCACAGCAAATAGTGCTGTCCAAGGAACCAGCTCTTTCACCATTGGAATTGCCACCCAAACCTCCATACGTGGAGGAAATGCCTCCATTGTTATTAGAAGCCTGGGAAATAGTTTGGAGAGAACTTGTGAGGGAAGCAGTTGGTCGATAATTGGTAGAGACAACCCTTTCCAGAAATTCGTCTAATTGGCGAAGAGACAACGCGTTGTGAAGCGTCTCTAGACTACGCACTGAAGGCAACTGCCCTACAGCGCCAGCCCCGCTAACATCCACCAAAGCAGTTGTGGGTTCCACAGGAAGAAAAGGCTTTAGGTCATCACAGTTTACAACTGCGGGACTTTGCCCAGTGATCACAGCCGTAGAGAAGAGGTATGGCGAGTGACCGTATCCCTTGAATTTTCGGTGGGAGATGAGCCGGAAGTCGAATTTCGCTAATGGCCAACCATATAAATCTACTTGTTTGGATATTAACCATATTTTAGAGTCATGCATGGATTTTAATGATTTAATTTAGAATTAAAATTAAACTTACTTGCAAATCTTCCAGCAGGAACGACGGACGCTTCTACAGAGTTTGCTCTGGTGCTTCTATGTGCAGGAGCATCCCTATGAAAAAACATTTAAACATTAATTCATTATTAAGTTAACAACAAATCAAAATAACCAATAACTTACTTGATAGGAATGGGCTTGCTGGATACCAAAACCTTTTGGTATGCTTTATCATCAATCTCGCTTTGTGGGCTGACTTCCTCCGAATCCGACAAAGACCTCCGCCGATCAATCTCCGATTCACTGAATGACATTTGTTTGGTCGCCTTGGGAATCAGGTGGGCGCTCGTGCTGCTTGTCATTGTAGTAAAAGATATTTCGTCATGATGGTGATGGTGTGGATGTGCGTGTTGATGTGAGTGTACATGACCATGGCTAGGATTGGGGTGATGATGGTAATGTTGAAGGCTCCCACTTGCTGCTGGGGATCGAATAGGAATGTCTACTGGCTTGCTTTCCGGTCTTGATGACATAGATGAGGCCATAGGCACAGCCACCGGTTCTGTTGGAGTAGTTACTGCACTTGTTTCAGGTGATGATGAAATTGTTAGATTACCCGCTGCTTGCTGGGGAGGTGGTGGTGGTTTACAAGAAGACGTTGCTTGCCCCTGCTGTTGTTGTAGAAGGAGTTGCTGCTGTTGGGCCAAGGCTGCAGTAGTCTGTACCTTAAAAATAACAACCATGAAATTAAACCACTTTCTAGAATTTTTTTTTACACTTTTAGTCTTTATAATTTTGACATATTTTACCATAGCTTTGGCCGTATCACTTCTACTATTCGGTCTAAAACCCGGCCCGGGTAAGACAGTCTTGTGCACACAACAGTTAGCTCCTGGGCTAAAGTGAAGCTCAATATGGAACCTCTCCTCACTACTTGGGTCCTTTGTAGGGTCCTCATAAAGCATTATGACAATTTGTGTCAAGTAGTTGAGCTCACTCACAGCACTGATATATTCCATAGCACGGCTCCATTGCTCGTCCAATTTCCGGTTTCCCAAACCCCCAAACCTTATCATGGTGAGTAGCGAATGGATATGACTTTCGCTTGTAAAGTACAATCTTGTGCGGACATGCCTTCCTGGGCTACTCACTCCATGAGAGTAGCGAGGATTCAAACGATTCACAGACTCATCCGCACACTCGCCAATATTCCTTTGCAAATCTGCCTGGATTTTCTTCAGTAGTGGAGTACAAATACCTTGCGCAATCGCTAGTTTATCTAATTGACTCAACCCATATTCTTGGGGAATTACCACATCCGCTAAATATTTAGCGCAGTTGAATAGCTCTTCAGCTTGGTCGAATCCGATGGCGTGGCTGTTGTGTTGGATGTCGTATTTAATACAGTCATAAATATCCGGAATTTTGGAAATGTCAAATTGCCCTTTAGTTTTAAAGTCTTTCTCAAGTTTGGTCCAACGACGGGCCATCAGGTCCCAAGTTTCTCCGTGGTAAAGAACAGCGTCCTTTGTTGTAGAATCATCCCTTTTCGCTTGGATAAGCAGGACAAGCTTGTGAATCATTGCGAGCACGCGTTCACACAATTTAAATGGGTTTTTAATGAAGGAGAGTGCCACATTAATACTTTGGGAGTTACATGGATTTATACGTTCCATGTCTTCGGGGGTGAGGTCCTTGTCTTGTTGCATTAGATCGTGAAGTTTTTGCTTCACGCTGGAAAATGAAACACATTTAATGAATATTACGACTTCATTGGAAGCTTTTGGAAACAAATATATTCTCTTTGTTTTTTCTTACTGTCGCTGAAACTTGCTGGACTCGCAATCATTGTCTAATAGTCCATTAGTATGCGCTGATTTCACCATCTGTACAAGGATTGGGGTGAGCTCACCCTCCAGAGCTAGGAGTCCCTTGGCAAAAGCGGCTGCCGTCATTTGGACCCTTCCTTCATCACTCGCATAAATCTTGAGATCATGACGGTAGGTGGAGTGGAGCCTCAGCAGTCCTAAACCTTGAGTCCCAGCATATTCACCTGGGTTAGCAAATTCATGTTTAGCGTGCAAAAAGCTGATAGCAATAAATTATGGCTACATCTACTACTTTAAATACAACAACAGAACAAAAAAAGAACAACCACAACAACAACAACAAAATAATTATCTCGTAAAGCTTCGTTCGATTTCATAAACATAAAAAGATATACATACAATAGAGAGAAGCTAACAGTTACAAAGAAATTAAAATAATTATTCGACAGAAAAAGTGTATGGTGAAAATTTTAAAATTACTTTTGCTTGATAATACAAGTAAATACAAAATTAACTGAAAAACCAAATTAACAACCGGAAAAATTACAAATAAGATACATAAAAGCAGTAAACTGTTGGATGTAATTCGGTTTTTCTTTCTGAAATTTGAAATGTTTCTTCTAAAAAATGATTAACTTTCTTTCTTCTTCTAAATTTTGTCAGTAAAGTCAATCGAGTACAATAAAAATGTCGATTAATTTAAAAAAAATGATTTACGAGATTTCTAAAAAATATAAAATACCCATATAATCCGATCCCCTATGACCACATAAATTCATGAGCTTTCCCATAACCTTCAAAGCAGATTCTAATTCACTAAATTTTCCCCGAATCCCAATTAACAAATAACCGACATAACAATCATATAGCCAACATGGTAATAATACCAAATTAAGATTGCCAGGCAGCAGCCACTACTGTTGTTGTTGTATTACTGAACTGAAATATTATTACAATTAAGATACATAGCATACCCTATATGTATCTTATACATTTAACCCATTCCCATGATAATAATATAACGGTTAACTACGATAATTATTTTTAAATGCGTTGCTTTAGGCTTTAAATAGCATTTTTGTATTTCTACATATTTTTGGATATATATTGTCTGTATGATGTATCTACTGTATACATAGCCTATCTTGTGTATAGTATGAATAAACTTTTTGTCATTAATGGAGGTAAATTAGTTGATTAATTTTAGTTAATCACTAAAAAACTAAAAGTCAGTCTTAAATTCAGGTAGGTCATTTTAAATTGCATGCGTATTAGTTAAAAAAAAGGTCGAAGGGTGATGATGATGGTTAGTGAAAAGTTAGTATTTCTCTTGGGCACTCGTAATATTTGTTTTTGCTAATCTTTTTTTATTAATTTTTGTTAAAACATAAATAAATAGATTTACAACTTGTTGATTAATAAGGTTGGGATGTGGATGATTTGCTAAAAAGGTGTCTAGTATTAATTTTGAGTTTTTTTTGTTTAATTTTTGACTTGTTGCTGTTTTTTTTTTTTTGCAAAATAAAAATATGAAAAATAAAGTGAGAAAAAAATTAAAATTAAAAATAAAGTACAAATTGCTAATAGAATAGAAATAGAATATTTTTGAGGATTGAAGTATAGAGGATATACTTTACCCATAGAGCACAGATGACACCGTATAACATCATCAGTTGAAATATTTCACTCAAAATTCATCATCATCATCATCATCAATTTTTCAAGTCAAGTGTCGTCATTGCATTGTGTGTCGTGTGTGTTTTTTAAATTTTTGATTTTTTTTCAGAGAGATAGAAAGAGAGAGAAAAAAAAGAAAAGACATTGTCTTAACATCTTTAACATATTTTTAAAATCATTTTCAAATGAATAGCCATGTTTTTAGGTAGTTGAAAAAAGAAGCTTCAAAACATTTCACGTTATTTTTTGTTGTGCCGAATTTTTAAAACTTATTAGCAAGTGAAATTGCATCTCTAAATAAATATTTTTTTTTGCCAGAAATAATAAATTTTGAAAAACCAAAACTAGAAAGAGAAAACAGATTGAAGTATAAATTCATGATAAAAAAACTGAAGTATTTTTTTTTGGTTTTGGTCGGTTTTTTTGCTTTGCATTTTTGTAAAGAAAAAGAATGGCTGATAAGACAATAAAAAAATTATGACTGTGTAAACTGAGTATTTCTTGGTGAGTGATTAAAATGGTTAGTAAGGTGAGAGGAGTTTTGGTGTTAGCATGCCTACCCTGTCCCCCGGGATACATACAGCGAAAAATCCGTCCTAGCTCCTCAGCAGACACGCGACCCGCTGGTGTCAGCTCTCCTCCCCACTTCAGAATCAGGACTAGGCTTGGTTCCTTTGGTGTATCTGAAACATATTCAAACCACGTTCCATTAATTTCTATTATTTAAACTATACTAATTTTATTTTCTATTTTTCAGAAAATTACCATCATCACTGCTTGACCCCCTTGGCCTCCCTTTCGGCTGATACTTCAACTGAACTTTTCTATTAATCCCGGAAAAATATCCATACATTTCCAGCACACTCTTCAATTGATCCAGTTTGCTCCTCTTTTCCTCAATTTCCACATCCTTGTTTTCCGCATTCTGACCCTCAGACAACAAAAAACGAGCAATGTCCAGTACCTCCTGTAACTGCTTGGGCCGCTTCAACTTAACATTTATTTCGGGCGTACCCCCATACTTTTGGAAAAGTTCAAAGAATCTACCAAAAACAACACTTTAAAGTAAAATAAAATTCCCATCCAATAGGCATTCAAATAAAATATGCATTTAACTTTTTTCAATATACTCACTTGTTGTGACGAACCTCCATTTTCATCTTCTGCTTGGGCGTTCGATCCCCATGTCTAATCACCCCAACAACACATCTTAGCTCCATCATTTTGCCAAATGTGGTGGGCACAATAGGTGGATCATCCAACTGGAAGGGAATCGCCCAAGGAATATGCAACGTGGGTGCCAGCTCTCTAAGTATCATGTTCCCCAAAATCCTCGCACAGTCATCATAATACTTGTTCGAGTTCTTCACAAAACTGAATCCATTCACGTCACAAACGTAACTCTTCCCATTGGCCCTCAACAAGTCAAATCCACACACAGTTTGTTTAAAAGCCAAACAAACTTTTCTCGCTATCAACTTCTCCACCGCACTCAAAATAACCGGATATCTGACTTCCTTCCCCTCCGAATCCCTTTCCACCTTCCCATCCAAAGCTGGGCTCTTTCTTGCCTCGGCATGAGCATAATCTGGTCCCACTGTGTAGACCTTCACGTCAGTGCCATCCGTAGGCATAAAATCCTCATAAATAAAGCTGCCCGTTTTCCTCACCCGGGATTCTGGAGAGTACACACTGCTTCGACTCCCAATTTTCCGGAATAAGCGCTGACTACCACCACCAGCCGATGTGGGATAGTAAATGTATATATTGTGGTCCTCTGCAGACACCGGCTTTTCTACAAATGGCTTGTTAAACGTCACCCCATTTACTTCCACATGATCTTCGGATTCAATCAGCTCATGCAAATTGGGATCTGGACTGTCCCTATCCAACACAGCATATCTGGGAAGAAGTATTCGTTCCCTTTCCAAAATTCCGTAAACTTTGCGGCGATCTTGGAGCTCATACTGCATATCAATATTGTTGACAATGTAAGGTTTACGGAGTTTCGAGTAGGCAATCGCCTTGTCCAAAGGGAAACCTTTGGAGTGGAAGGATACAAGGCAGTCGCAGAGTGGCCATTCTTCAACAGGTAACTATTTAAAAAACCAATATGTTTGTAAGTCATTAAAAAATAGTTTGGTATTTTGAAGTTTTGAAAAATAAAAGTATTTATTTTACTTTAAGTATAGTCTCCTCAGGAAAAACAATTGTTTTAATGTACTCAAAGTCATCCAGTCTTGTGAGAATCTCTTTCATCGGCTTCGACTCACTCTTCTTGGCCATCGCGCATATTCCCACGATAACTTGCTTGCAAGATGCTCCATCCACGCCATCGTCATCTGACTCTCCCAAAGGAAGCTTTAAACATAAAACCCAAGAACCAATCACAAAAAAATCATTAAATTACTTTCTTAATCATTTCAAATCCACCTTTAAATTTTTTACTACCTTAAAATCCGAAACCTTAAGACCCAAATTCTTCAAAAAATTTAAAGTCACTTGAAGGCAATGCGCCATTTACTCCCAAAATAATTTTCCCCCCACTAAATACTATTTTTCAACAGTTAATTTTTAAAAAAATAATCCAACCAAAAGATCAACTAACCGTCAAAAAAAATCTACATCAATCTTTATATCCACATCTACCACCACCACGTCACCGAACCCAAACCAAATCCCAATTCAAGCTAATTAGGCCACTGGGTCATTAAAATTCATAGAAATTCAATTGAAATTACTTTGCTCATTAAATCCCTCAAAACTTTTTTTAAGCTGATGATGCTTTGCTAATGCAATAGTGCTCTTGATCTGCTCTCTCTTCAAAATAAAACATGGCTAATGCAATCAAATCATATAAACTATATGCATCTATACATCTAAAAAAAGCAAAAGCACTGCTGCTTCTTCGGTTCAGATTTTTTTTTCTAGTCTTTTTTCGGAAGTACAACCATGTGACATGCATGACGATGACGACAAATAGAAAATTCCTCCGAATAACCAAAAGATGATGATCATGATGACTATGACGCTTCTGCTTCCAAAGCTACATCTTTTTTTGGCTATCAACTATGAAAACTGTGCACAGAATATTTTCAAAAAATATTTCATCATGATCATCATTCATATCTCTATCAACTTTGTTTACACAAAAACAATTTTTTTTCTTGGCATGCACGCAGAGGCAGAATAAATTTAAAATCTTTTTTTTTTTTTTTGAAATATTGTGTACCCTTGGCTGAGTATACTGAGTCATCATGGAAAGCTCGTTGTTGTTCAGGAACTCGTAAATGCCCAGGAGTCCTTTGTACCCCGCTTCCAGCTCCGTGTACGACATGATTGATGATAATTCTTGGATGTTGGCTTGGCTCAGTAAAAATAAATCGTGTCTTCAGTCCGAGTTCAAAAAAAATTGTTTAACTATTTATTTATTTTGTCTAATTAGTCAATATAAAAAATGGTAGGTAACCCTTTCTATTTTTTTGTTCAAAAAGGTAATGCTGCTGCGTTGTCCAGGTGAAAAAAAGGATAATCTTTTTTATCGCTTATCCATCTGTCTGCTGTTCTGACACTTTTATTGCTTATTTTTCAAAATATCTTCCTATTTAACCTTTTTTTTTAAATAAAATTAAGCGAGCTACTACATAATCTCCGTTTTATTAAATATTATCATCATCATTATCATTCATCATCATGCATGCAGACACTTTTTTTAAAGCTTTAAGCTTAAAATGCTTCAGATAGTTAAAGTTAATTATTTCCCATACATAAAGCAAAATAAAATAGACAAACTTTCTAAAGTTAGTTGCTTTGCTAACTACTATTTTTTTTTTTTTTAGCTAAGTACTTTTTGTTAGTGGTTATTTCTGCGTGTGTATTTATTTATTAAATGTATGATGCTTTAATTGTGAAGTTATTTTTTATGTAAATTTTTAATTGTGTACGTACATGCACGTGGTGATGATGAAGGTGATGATGATGATGATGTTCCAAGAAGTCTAGGCGCATGGGACGCATCATAGTGACTAATTTATTCCTTTGTCTTTCCATTTATTTTCCATTCATCTAATTATTTTTTTCATTCAGTTAAATTTTGTTTATGTTTCCACAGACACAATTAAAGAGATTTATAGAGAGAGAGAGAGAGATCACAATGTTTTTTTAATCACTTCAATAAAAATCATCCCAAACAAGTATATATATTTTTTACGCCCGTGTAGCAAATGCATTAAAAATTTACAAATAAAAAGAGAGACATGCAATTGATGATTGATTTATTTTTTATGTACAGAGCAGTAGTTTGTGCAGAGCATGCAAAACTTATCTGCAAAAATATAGATTGGTTGATAAGCCTTTAATTACAAAAATATGTAATCAAACAAAAAAAATTGACAGTTTACCGAAGATCAAAAGCTTTTCATGTCAAAAAAATTAAAGTCTCATATCTTTCTGGATATGTCCATGAACTCTCCAGATAAACGTGTAAACTCAAAGAGAGCTTATCACCAACATTACATTGATTAAGAAGACACGGAAAAGAGATAAGCCTCAGCCTCAGCATAGAAAAAAACCCTGAACATTACACAAAATACATAAATAATGATGACGCTGTGATGACATTACACTTAATTAAAATCCAACAACAGCAGCAGCACCATATACTAGAATAAAAGGGTTACCAAATTATCCTGATAACTATTTTCATTTTTGTTTCTAAACTTACTTTACACCATTCAAATAAACCCTCAAACGACCATTACCTATCACAACACTCGACTCAAGTAATTAATTACCCTATCAACACCACCCACTTAAATTAATTTAACACTTTTCACACTATTCATGTATAATTAATTGTTTCCAAAAAAAAAACTAAAGTGCAAATAAAGGTCACATTTCACTTTTTTTTTATCACAAACCATTTATCTTTCTCTTTTTAATTTATAAAAAAATAGATAAAAACAAACTTCTTCCCACCATTTATATTTTTACTCTTCCAAAAACACTACATTTAAATTTAAATATTTAAAAATTACTTAATTTCCAAGTGAAATGACTAGGGTAACTCCACTCACTTTACTCCACCACCTCCACAATTGATTATGCAAGTGGCAAGGTAGTACACAAGGCATGTACACAAAAAAAACAAGTGTACGAATCAGTCAGCCAAAAAGCCCGTTGAGTGGATTTTGGATGGAGGATGATAGCCCAGTCAAGTCAGTAGCCAGGCAGGCCAGTCATCCTCATCCTGTTATTTTCTCCAGCAAGTATTTGTAGAGCAGTAGCAGCAGCTGAGCAAAGCAAAAAAGGGTTTTTAAGACGATTAGGATGAAAAATGAAGATGATGATGATGATGACGACGAGATGGGATTGAGATTGAGATGCGACGGTGGTGGTGGTGGATTTTTAGTAGTACTGCTATTTGGCTTTTATTGTGTAGGTGTGTTTTTGAACAGAATACATTTTTGTTCGTACAAGAGATTCCATAATAATATGCAATGATGATGGTGATTTTAATAGCCTCCATCGTACCACTGTACCGCCGCCGCCAATTTGCGGATGTAAAGTAGGTCAAGTGCGAAGTTTTGCGAGAAAGAAGAATAAGTAGATTGGCGAGATGGGTGGACGGGGGTGGAGGAATGTTGGTGGTGGAAGCTTGGAGTTAGGGAAGGATGAAGGAAGTGACAGTGGAGTTGCTTCTCGAGCATTTCAAAAATATTTGATGATATGGTTGGTTGGTAGAGTGGAACAAAGGACGCGACGCTCACATTTAAAAAAAAAGACAAAGACAAAATAATAAGTAGAATGAGTCAACGTTTTTCTTGCTTGTTTGTATGCTTTACATAAAAAAACCTACATACTAATTTCTTAGAATTGGGATATACAGCAAAAGAGTTAAATAGGTGGAGTTGGAAATTGTGTTGCAGTAGCTTATTTGCAAGACAACCGAAGATGAATGATATGTTTTGCAAAATACCCGAGTTTCAATATAAGTTATAGTTATGAAATGAATGATCGATCGTTATCGTTAGAATCCGTCAAAACCTCCATTCTATATTTGTTCGGATTTTATGCAATGCAGAGATTTTTTATAACGGTTTTTATTTTGCAACAAGTAGAGTAGCAATAACAGAATAAATCAACATGCAGCTTTATTACCTCTGTGAAAGTGAAATGTAGTTTGCTTGCCACACTTCCAACTGCCTCCTCTATCCTCAGAGATCATCACAGAGAAATCTGGAATTGAAGATCATAAAAATATTATTTCAACATATTATGCCGTCGTCCTCTGTATTGATCCATGATTTTCTCTCTCTTTCAGAAAAACATTCCAATACAAATACAAAGCTATTATCAATTTCATACCTGTTTTTTTAAAGACACACACGTGCGTGGACGCGTGCATATGAACTACGTGACGACGCTTATGCGTCTTTCACAATGAACAAAAGAAATATGGCTATGCATATCTCTCTGGAAGTTTTTTCCATCATTCTGAGCTGGTAGACAAGAAGTTAGAGAGAAAGAAAGTAATGATCCAGAAAAAGTAATTTTGAAATAATTAAATTACGGATAAAATGTCATATCATTTAATCAAATCACCTGCTAAATTATCCGCTGGGGGGGAAAATGCTGGAGCAAATTGTGGGGGAGGGGGAGATGGGGAAGAGCTTTTGGGGGGAGTCTCTTCTGCTTGGAATTCGTGGGGAGGAGACCGACAAGAGTCTATCGTGAGGCAGACCGGGGGAGGGATTGATAAATTCACTGGCTGGATGACAGAGGTGACATGGATCGTTTTCTTATTCAGCTTTTCTTTGGCTGTTGCTGTGCTACTTGTTTTGTGGTGGTGCTCTCGAAGACGAGGAGGAGGGGAATTTGAGGACACGGAGGACCAGGATCACAGAATTTACAGGAATCAGAGCTTGGATAAGTAAGATAAGCGGTGGAAATTGATAAGTTTAAAGTGTAGTGTGGAGGCAGAAGGATTAATTATTAATTAAGTAATTTGCTTGGTTACAGGGGATACTTACTAAGAGGTCCGGTGACGCTGTACAAGTCAAATGAAAAAATTACGGAGGATACATATGGAGTCCTTAATAAGGGTGAGGACGAGGGAAAGGGAGACATGTAGGTAAATGGCTACTAATTATGGTGATCCAAGTAAAGCAGACAAGTCGAAGTTTCATAATTGAGATAGTTTTCCTTTGGAACTTCCGAAGGGATCATTGTACGATTTTTCTGAGATGGTTTCACTTTTCAGCTTTCCATTAATTCTTTCCAGATCAAAAAAAAGTTTGATATATTATGATTGAGATTGACCAATGAATGAGGTGTTTGAGAATCAAGCTGGGGTTCTAATGTGGACATCTAAAAGTTTACATTTGTTTTTCGACTTAAAAATGAAATTAACTAATTTTTCTCTATCCATCCATATACATGCTGACGCTTGCGTATACGGGTTTACAGTAATTAAGTATAAATTACGTGTCCAGTTGTTATGAAGTTTTCGAAATGAAAAAAAAAAATTCGGCGAACTTTTAATACCAAATAATTATCTCACTATGGTTAATGCATTTGACAGACAGGGATCAAAAATTAATCAGTAATGTAGCGGCATTTCATGAAATCAAAACAGTCTCAAAAAATATTTTTTTCCCACTTGTGAATTTTATTTAGTTACTGTTAAATTCATTGATTTAAGTTTATATAAGTATTTCAGGTTGGCCAGTTATAAATCACAACATTATAATGTACAATTATACTGGTTCCAACTTATAAACTACATAACACTACAATATATAACTTTTAACAAATATTTTTAAGGTATTGTACTGCAATTAATTCAAAGTTTACAATAATTATAATCCAACTAACAACTATTAATTGTAACCAAAATAGAAAACTAAATAAAATGTATGCATTATTTTCAAGTTTATTTATATTTATAGCTTCAACCGACTTCAGAAATTACGACTAATCCTTCAACAATTTTATATTTTCTCAAATACTCAATCCAAAAATGTATATCAAATATATGATTTATACACAGAGGTAGATCAGCACATTTTTTCAGTATCTTTCTTAAGCTATCTGTTTACCTTACCTTAACAATTAATTTGGTAAAATTCATACAACCTGAATCAGATATTTGAGACAAACTTCTTCTTCTTTACCTGCACAGGAATGCTATTTATATCAGTACATTTTACATACGATAGTTATACAACACTATTTTGGAACATTTATGGCGAAATTATATTTTGTAACTTTCTCCGTAGAAAATTAATATCAATTCACTACCAAAAATACAATAAATTCTGCAACACAATGCAGTTTGGCTGTCCACTTTTTACTCGTTAATAAAGTTAATTATAATCAAATCAATTCAGTGCTAAAGAAGTGACACAAAACTTTAAAAAATAAAACAAAATTTAATTGAACCGCTTTCATTTTTTTCTGATTACTACTTCTACATAACTTACATGAGTGAATTTTTCTTGGGTCCTTTTTACTCCATTCGCTACTGTCAACTGTTCAGTCACTTTCTGAGTCCGAGTCAGAAGAAACACAGAACTCCTCTCCAAGTGGTTCTCTTACCGGAAGCACAATTTCATCAATCTCCTCCAAATGACCTGCAGCGTAATCATGTACAGCTCCCCATGTTACTGATGATGTACCATTATTCATCTTATCAATTTCGAACTTGGGATTTTCACCCCCAACAGCTTGGGATTCTGTTGCAGGAGCACTGGCTGCAACTTGTACCGTTCCTTTAACATCAGTCACCACACAAGGATCACTCTCAGCACAACTAGTCACCGGCACAGCAGTTTTCGGGGTTTCTTCCGCAATCTGCTGATTTGCCTTAACTCCATCATTTCCAATTGCATCTCCGTCCGTCATCCACTCCAGAACTGCTGTTTCCCCAAAAGGGTCATGATTAGTCAGCTTAATAATCTTGACAAGTCTATTCTCACTCCAATTCTCTCCCCAGCTATCTGCCTTATCATCTTCATGACTATTTTCCAAATTGCGGGTGGCGAGCCAAGGCAAGCTGTGCCACCATTCTTGGACATCTTTCTCTTTCAAAAAGCTTAAATGTTTTGAAAGAATCCCAAAAGCAGGAATTTCCAAGTATTTCATTGGAATATGAAAAATGTTACAACTATTAACATTTTCAAGGATTCCATAATCCTGGAAATAAATCGTCCAATAGGCCTCAATTAAATTTTCATCAGTAGTATTCGGCCCAGGCTCATTTTCATTTTCCTCTTGAAATTTCTTCTCCATCACATTGGCCTTCCTATGGCAAAGCCCAACTAATATTCCCCTCACAAGTACATGGTCGATTCTTTTGCTAATCGCAAGTACACCCATGCCTGGCTGCCCCTCCTTAACTGTGTATTCCTTGCCATTTTTCATTCTCTTCTTAATTTCCCCCAAACCCAGTTCCATTTCTTTTAAACTACCGTTCCTGTGCCCAGCCCTAATGAAAAACCAACCCCTGGGCATTTTACCATCATAAAAAATACTTACATTAACTTCACTTCCAACCTCAAGTCTTCCCGTTCCCACTTTCCCCAATGCTAGATACGGTGGAAGTGCCTTTTTCACCGAACTTGGTAAGCGCTCCTTTCTTATATTTTCCATAACAGCTAGATAGTCATAGTCTGGGTCAACCCGCTCAGCGACGTCTCTTTTCACAGCTTCATTGTTCAAAACCCAATATGTTTCTTGATCTTCATCCAAATAATTTTTCAGGATGACTTCCGCAGGTTCACTTGCAGTTTCCCCCTTTACCACGAAAACCCCGTAAGCAATCTCCTGACTAGACTGAAATTTGTTTAAATATTGGTCATGATTAAAAACCTGAATGTTCTCAAGATGAACTTTCACACACAGTTTGGGAAAGAGTGGAAGCAGCACATGAATATCCTCTGCTTTCACTAAACTCTTCACTGGAACAATGGCCTTATCGCCATAATCGATGAAACGAACTTCAACTTCAGAATCTTCATCGTTTTTCCCAGTTTCTGGTTGAATAGCTCCTTTGATGACCTCAGCTCTGTAATAAGTTCCGTCACTGTGATGATGTGGTGCCAAATAAATTATTCCCCTTTCTGGTGATTTCACCGACCCCCGGAATTTTCCTAATTTTTCTTCGGTTGCCTCCGCAAAAACAGCATAAAAATGGCTATAAATTGGTGTAGCGAAATGAAGCCAAACGTAAGCATCTTCGTTGGAGTAAGCCACATAACCACTCTTCTTCTCGTAGCCCATGGGTGGCAACCTGGGCCCATAACTCATAACCTCCCAAACGCTTTTCAATATAAATCCATTAATTCCATAAGGAAATTTCTCCTTTGGAAATCGACTGTTCCAGATAAGCACCTGTCCACTAGCTTGAACCTCTGCAGTGATGGTGCCCCCATCAAAAAGGTATTCATCACTTTGATAACACATAAATCTTTTAACCAATCCATGATCCTGATAGAATCCAAGCCCTTCTAGTTCAACTTTTGAAACACGTGGAGGCAAAGTGGCGAAATGCTTGTCCATCGGAAACACCTCGCTACTACTGTCTAAAACTGAATAACTATTATGGTCGATGAACTCTACTTTGTAGGCTTGTGCTTCCCTATTTACCACTTCACCAATTTTCACCCTTTTCAAAATTGGCTTCACCTCCAAGTCTTCATCTAAGAATTCCAAGCCATCAAAATCTTCAATGTCCTCCGGCCAAAAGCGTACCACAGCCATGGTTCCTACTTGAACTTTTTCCAGATCTAGGTACGGTCCAGAGTACGACTCTCCGTAAACCTTTGCCATGTCATCCTCCATTTTCTTGTAGTAATCCGAAAATTCTTCAAGTTCAAAAAGAGGCGTTTCTTTATTCTGCTGGGTTGGGTACTGCTGAACAACACGAAGGTTAAGTTGATATCCAACAGGTACACTTAAGTCTTTCAAGACAAACTGCTTAGTCTTCAAATAATCTGCTTGAATAACTGGAAGTTCTGGGCTTTTTATTCCACCCATTTTTCGTCCCCCGAACATCAACTCCTTCGTTTCCACCCTTGTCTTGTGCGCAGAGCCAATTAACTTTATTAAATTTAACTGCCACTCTTCAATCCCAAGCTGGCGACCTGTTGGACTCTCTGGAGGGATATCCCTACCACCATCCGAAATTAACTTCGAATCCCCCATTTTCACGATTCAACAAGTCACAAAGAGTTAATCTAATCACAATTAACTAAACTTCAACTGGATCACTAAATCAATTCGATGCAATATGTAATTAAGTTTTTTTTTCTCTCTATACACAAGTAATTAATTTCAAGAAGAAACTTGGCTTGGTAAACATAGACGCGTAGAGAAGTTGGAAGTGAGATGAGCTCTCATTTTCTTCTTAGGCGCATAACAAGCCAAGTAACAAGCAATGCAAGTAAGTAAACTTAAAATGGTGCCTGCTCTCTGCCTAGAAGTTCGAAGTCAAATTTGCATATCTGTGTATCTATCTGTGTGGCCCCACACAGCACAAATAATTAAGTAACTATCCGAAATTCGAGTACATGCCATACATAGTAAAGCGGACGTAGAGACGACGCGTCAGATATTTTGGAAATGTACGAAGCAGAAAAAACCCAAAGAAAAACAAAATATAGCGAGGGTAGCCTGCAAAATGTAATATGCAAAATGAAAAAAAAGATAACTGAATTCATGCAAAAAAGCAAAAATGAAGGAATGCCAAAAAATTGGGCTTTCAGCTTTCGTAGAGATATTTTAGAGTAAACAGAACAGTTATCTCTGGACTGACGATGAGTGGGGTTATTTGAAACTTCAAAGTTTCATAACTGTTTTTTTTTGCGATAATATGACTTCTTATCATCATCTTAACATTAAGCTTGTCACAATGACAATAGAACGTAATCACGTTTTTGTTATCAAAGTACTACGCGTCTTCTAAAGCGACGCGTGGTAAAGCCGGTTTTTTTTTGCATGAAACAGGACGAGACTCTACTCGGTTGTCAAACTGTCGGACGAACAGCTGAGAAACCGGAAGCCAGACTTTTTTTCAGTGAAATCATGTGTTTACGATGCATGGAACGCTTCACTTTTATTCTGATTTCACACAAAATAATTACCCAGTCAGTTCAAAAAAAATTAAATAGTATAAAAGGATGGGAATCATCGTCAATTTACAGTGCGTGTAAAACGGATCTTGTTGTTAACAATTAGGAGTTAGGAGCATGCGAAATTTTTATTTGGAGAATGTATGTTTTGCTAATTGTCATCATTTCAATCATATTAGTATTAATGGTGTTAATAAATGTAATAATGTGCTGCTGCAGCCGCTACAGAAACTACTGGGCAGAGGCAAATACAGAAAATAGGTGTGTTATAGATAATGTATGTTAATACATCAAAAACTCAAATTTTAATTTCAAACTGTGTTATTTTTTATTTTTAGAGTTGTCTACCATAATCCAGTGCCAAATTATAGTGCGCAAAATGGCGGCCAACAGCAGTATTACCCCTGGGGGAACACAGATGGAAACTGAAGATATGGAATCAAAAAGGGAACTGGGGAGACGGGGCATGTCTGAATGTGATTCATGATTTTTAAGTTACGCAAGCGCAAGAGCTTTCAAGTGATCAACAGACCGACCAGACCAGCCAAAACATTTTTTTATGGAACATGAACTATAGATAAAGTGTCTTCATTAAATTACATTAAGCTAGTTAACTTCTTCAATAAGTAATATTTTTTCCTTATTTTGATAATTGTCATCATTCTGATTCTCTTTATAAATGTTTGTGGAATAATTTTAGGAATGTCCAAAAATCCAAATGCTTTACAACTTGGTTTAATGTTTAATGCTTAATTTTTAGAGCTTCTTCATAAACAAACAGACTTTGAAATATTTCCAGGGGGCCTCCAGTGATTAGCTGACTCTTTCAATATTCCAAAAAACTTCATCAGGCCAACCATCCAAACACGAAGAAAATAATTAGAGTCTGCATTAAATGCCATTTTTAATAAAATAGTATTTTATCTTCAATTTTAAGACTATATTTATTCGTTAGCACGTGTCTGTGTCATGGTCAGATATTCTGAGTTCATGTCCAGTGACCAAGTCGCGCTGTTTATCATATTTCATGCATACATGAATCCAAGATAAAATAGTAAGTTTTAAGGCCAAAGCAAAGGAAGAAACCATTTTATTTTAACGATTTATCATCCACAGTCTGCAAAATATGAGACATGATTATTACCCTCTTAAACTTCTCAAGTCTCAAGTGCATTTGCACTAACTATTATGTCATAAAATTATCACTTTAATCTTTAAACAAAATTGAAAGAAAAAAGGAAAGGGTTAAAAAACCAATGCATGTAACTAAATTATCTCTGCAATTTATAGCAACATATTTTTCTGCTAGATAATTAATACATTACCCACTTGTCTAACATCTAACCAAACTCAACTCAAGCAAAATCCCAAATTGGCATCAAAATCATAATCGCTCTGAATTATCCAAGTCAAGTCAAAAAACCACCCACCCACCCACATCATCAACTTGTCTTGTGTCCTGTCCTGTCATCAAACCAGGTAAACTGCCAGTCAGACAGCCAAACCGACAGCCAGGCCAGCCAGAGATGCACTTTTTTGTTAACCAAGTAAAGCAGCTGGTGAAAAGCTAAACAAGCTGCGTTTCACACTTGGCTTACTTCACTATTCTGTGCCTGTTCTACTACTACTGTAATTTCTAGTGAAATGTACCATAGTTAACTTCAAAAAATTAAATTAATTAATTAATCTAGAGTATGTAGTTAAAAAGCTAGTTTTTTAGTACAACTTATTTATTTTTTACAAAGTTAATTGCTACTGGAATTTTTGGGGGGATCGGGATTTTTTTAGTAATTGGTGTGGCGGCTGTCATTATCAAGTGGTAAAAAGATGTTGTTGACGATTCTCCTTTGGATCTTACTTTTAATTGTGCTGGCTGCACTTTCTATGGCCGCGGTAATTTTGATATAAATTAGTTAACTACCTAATATAATCGTGTGTAAATTGCTGTAATTATATCATTGTTTTTTTTGTGATAGCTTTGCTACTTTCTTCTAAAAGATGTACGACCATTCCCAACCTGGCGCCGTTACGACGGTGAAAAGTACTATGAGGACGTGGAGACTGGAATCAAGTGCCCCTTCCCTACGCTCAAGGATACCCCGAGTGTCACGTTATCTGTGATAGTTCCTGCCTACAATGAGGAGGATCGCTGTACAAATTAACATTACGAAAAATAATCAGTTGTGAGTTTAAGCTATACAATTTAAACTAATTGGTATTCAATTTCTACCTTTTTCAGTGACACCCATGATGGAAGACTGTATGGAATACCTGGAACGCCGATGCCGGAACGAGCCCTCATTCAAGTACGAAATCATTATCGTCAACGACGGAAGTACTGATAACACCTCCGACGTCGCCTTAGGCTACGTTCGCCGCTACTCTTGCGAAAACATTCGCCTCCTAAACCTGGAAAAGAATAGAGGAAAAGGTGGCGCCGTTCGCTTGGGGGTCTTTAGCTGCCGTGGGGAATACATCCTCTTTGCAGATGCCGATGGAGCATCTCGATTTTCCGACATTGATAAACTGTTCACCTCAATGAAGCGATTAACCCAAACTGGAACAAATAGATATGGATTACCACAGTGGCGCACCCCAGCAATCGTTTGTGGTTCAAGGGCCCACATGGAAGAGGACTCGATTGCTAGTCGGAGCTATTTCCGGACGGTGCTTATGTGGGGCTTTCACTTTCTCGTTTGGACTTTTACCGTTCGTGGCATTAAGGATACGCAGTGTGGATTTAAAATGTTTACACGCTCGGCTGCACGCATTGTCTTCCACAGTCTGCATATTGAGAGATGGTTAGTTATTTAATATTTAAACCACAATTAAAGTAGTTTTAATAGCCTTTCTAACAAATAACTATTTTTTTTAAATCTGAAGGGCTTTTGATGTTGAGCTTCTGTACATTGCACAGAAATTAAGAATCCCGATTGATGAAGTGGCCGTCTACTGGACCGAGATTGATGGTAAGAAATTGGTATTATTATTAGTTGGTTAATTTTATTTTAATTTGATTTTTTTTATGCTTGTGTTTAGGATCAAAAGTGACACCAGTTTTGAGCTGGCTTCAAATGGGCATCGATTTATTTGCCATTTGGCTTCGCTACACCACCGGTAAATGGCAGTTGGCAAATAAGGGAGACTGAATCAATTTTTCCTTTTTTATCGTCAATCACACATCATAATCACCGCCGTCATCGTCATCATTTTATTTAAAAAATTCCACTTTGCTTCCATTACTATTATTGTAGTTATTATGATAACTGTAATTACTACTATCATTATTTTCTTATACAATTTCATTTGAAAATAAATACAGATGAATGACAATTATCAAAATATTTAATTTTTTTATGTAACATACAAGTCTATTAATTTGATCGAGACCTATATAGTTATACTATTTAACTAGTTTATTAACTAATTTTCTAGTCATTCTTGCAAATCCTTCGTTCGACTTTTCTTTGACCAGTCGAGACCTCTTCCCCGCATATATTTTGGCCTTTTCGTCACCACCGAAACTCCATCTTCCCCAACAGCTTGCTGCTGACTTTGATACTGATCTGAATTTGAAGCTGAGCTTTTCTTGAGTAGTTTTGTAATGTTGAAAACGCCAAGTTGAATGATACCATCCAATTCTGATTGGGTGGCACGCACTAGTGGAGCATCGGCGAAGAGATCTTGAAACCTGTAGCTTAACCACAAATACAAATCCATCACATCAAAAACTGACTCGAGATGTACCAAATCCATTATAGTCTCAGGGGCGTTGAAGGGCCATCCAATGTGTTGGCAAAGCCAGTCAAATGTTATCGGCTCGTTACGGCTGTACTGCCTTGAAAACTGTGAAAAAAACAAAAAAACATTCAATCAGTCAAAGTACTCAAGTTAAATTAGCAATTGGTTAAATTTAACTAGTTACCTTAAGGAACATGGTACAAACGAAAGGCATTTTTCTGTTGATTGGCGCACAGCAAAATACATAACGAGCCCTTAAGGGTAATGGCACATGTTGAATCATATCAGCTAGGAATTTGAAGTCATCAACGTTGCACATAAAGTAGAGGGAGTCGTCCACTGTACACAAGCTTACAAAAATATCCTAAAAACAAGCCATAAATCTTTATCAATATTTCTAAAAAAAATCAATTATCTTCATTATAAACAACAATTAAGTTTAAATTTCATACCATTAAATTAGAGAGCGTAGCACTGGGCAAATGATACGCATACATTTCAATCTGATCCGCCGTTGGATGTAATCCAGCTTGGGTAAGGGGGTCTGGAGAGGCTGCCAATAATTTTCCAAGGGTTTGAAGATCTTCATTCTTTAATGTCGTCACATAACCCTAATTATAAAAATGTAAATTGTTATTTAAGACATAATTGACTTTACGATTGGTTAATTAGGTAAAGTTGTATTATAGCTTACATGAGCAAACTGAGTTCCAAATCTTCCAGCTCTACCCGCAATTTGCAAGGCTTGTGAAGTAGAAATCGTGTCAATTTCCCTTTCACCCCTTTCATTCATCACCGGTTTAACCAGACTATAAAAGATAACCCTTCTAATACTCAAATTAAGTCCCATCCCAATCGCATCCGTAGCTACCAAAATTTTACAAGGGTTCTCAGGATCATTAAACTTTTGCGCTTGAGCCAATTTAGTGGCTGGTGGAAGTCCTCCATAAATTACAGCAACTTCATGCCCCAAACTTTCAATTTCCCTTGAAGCATTATAAATGTCGTTTTTACTAAAGCAGACAATGCAGTCTCCAGCCCTCACATTAGAAAGATTTTCTAGTGCCCTTCTCTCCATTTCCAGTTCAGTCAGCCTTTCATAGCTGTGCACCTCCACGTCTTCGCCAGTTGTGACCATAATGTTTTTGATAAGATCTACGGCGGCGCCTTCCCCGCATAAATGTACTTCATCTGCGACTACACCTAATAAAGCCCTTGTCCATGCCCAGCCCCTTTGGGGATCCCTCAGCATCTGGATTTCGTCAATAACGGCAACCTCATCTAAATTACAAAAAAATATGTATTTATAAGTAATTTCACTAACAATTAATTCAATTGAAGTTAGAATACTTTAAACAACTTACAATGGTTAACTACAGAAGTCATTTCCACTGTGCACGCAACATGACTAGCGGTACTTTGATCCTCATTCCCAAACTTTCGTTCCTCCCCCGTTATAAGGTCACATGGTGTACCCTGCTCATTAGCCTTTTGGAAGACTTCACTAGCAAGTAACTTCAAAGGTCCACAGTATACCCCGGACTTCGCTTCATAGAACTTCTTTAAAGCGTGATAAGTCTTTCCACTGTTTGTAGGCCCTGCATGGAATACAATTTTTCGGGGTCTGGCTCTCGCATCTGGATACCAGTTTGCGGGGGATCTTAAATCACTGATTTTTCTTAGATCGTCCATGCACTCCAAATGGGGAAAGATCTGCTTGGCATGTCGAATGAAATATGGGAATAGATCGTCCACATGACCAGCTCCATGAGTTATGTCACTAAATAATATGTGGAGGTCGACAGGCAGTGATGAGTCACCAGCTTCAAGACAAAACTTGCGAAAACTGATGAACGCCTGATGAAATAAATAGTCTGCAAAAATAAAGAATAGTATTTTAATTAATAACTCTTTTAAATTAAACGTGTAATTAAGAAGATAATTATGATTGAATTTTGGGGGTCTTACTGTCCAGTCCATGCTCGGCACTGAGCAACTTGACCTCACTTCGCCTAAAGAATTTATTCAGTACTTGAAGCACATCCTGTTTGTTCAGTTTCCCGGCGAGTTCAATGCCAACACTGGAATCCTCTGCGGTGGACTTGACAGGAATCGGTACAAACAGATGAGATAACCCTTGACCTTGTTGCTGAGAGCCTCCCTGATTATAAGATGATGAGGGGTTCCTTGAGTTAGTTTTCTTGTGCCTAATAGGAATGTTGAGATTGAGGGCAGCTAATGAGTTTAGGTGGCTATTTTTCAGTACACACCAGCTCAGCTGGGAGCAGTGGGTCGCCAAGACCCTTGTCGAACGATGCATAATTTGTTATTAACTACTAATTGCTAACAGACTTAACTAAATAATTAAAGATAATCAGCTGTACTAACTACAATGGGCAGAGCAATGTCAGTCAGTTGATCAGTTGTCTGATGGATTGGATGTCTTGTGTCTTTGTGTGTGGTGTGCTCTGTTCTCCATGTGCTTTTCTCAATGACCTAACAAATGTATTCATGTTATTGTATCATAGTGCCCCAATTTATTTCCCGCTAAGCAAACATTGAACGGCCTCAACTGAAATTGACTTTGTGTTTTGGTTCTGTTCTGCTTTCTCTTTTGTTTTCCTTCTTTGTTTTTATCCAGTAATTTTTGTTGGATAGTTAACTAAATTTTTAGTTTGTGATAACTGCTGCTATTGCAGTTAGGCACAGGTAACACTTTGTTTTACCTACTTCATATTTTGTTAATGTAATTAAAATTATGTTGAGGTACTAATTGTGGTTTTTTGTGACATTACAGACCCATGTCGGACAACGAATATAGGGATATGGGGGCTGGGGAGGGAGGTAATATTAGTATTGTTGTGGAGGAGCAGGAGGAGGAGGAGGTGGTGGTGGAAGGGGATGACGACAAAGTCAAGGATGATTTGAACAGATCTCAATCCCCGTCGGCGATGTCTCAGTCATCTAACTATTTGGAGTGGGATCCATCAGCTGATGTGGGAGCTTTGAGTGCCATACCAGGAAGCTCCTCCTCTGGGGGAGGCAGGGGAAGAGGAGATGAACTCTATCTTGGATCACATTTTGAAGATTCTTCTGAGTCACCTGAAGTTAAAGTGGTATATGGTCCTAAGAAACTGCTGACTTCTAACCCTTCGATTTCTAATCAGCTGTATTGCTATTCTACGCCTCAATCATCGACTAGAACATCGAGGGTCACCTTTTCCAGCTTTGATTGCTCCCCGATTGAGATTCAAAGTCCGCCAGAGTTCAAAGATAGTAGTCCATCTACTGAGGTGTCTGTCAAGGAGTGTCGCACCAGGACTATAAGTATTGCACCAGGAAAATCTTCATCGAGTGGTGAGGGTGGTAAGGTCGTATCTGATGATGGGGGTTCAACATCTTACAAAACTATTGCAACAGCTGGATCGTCATCTGCTGAGACTCGGGAGAGGGACCTTGGAATCGACTATCAAAGTCCTCCAGAGTATAAGGAGAGTGCTGGCTCTGTTGAGGGGGCTAAGAAGACGAGCAGTAGCGCCACTGTGACGTATTCTTCAACAGATTACAAAAGTGTGGCGGCAGTGAGATCGGTTCCTTTTACTGTCATTGAAGATAGTGATGGCAAGGTTACAGTGTCTTCGACAGCGTACAAAAGCGTTCCATCAGAAAAGACTGTTTTGAAGAAGGAAAGTAAAGGCAAGGCGCTACATAGTTCGGCTACAAGAACCCTTAATACTGGAAGATACTTTGCAGATGAAAGCAACAATAACAATGAAGAGAAGGAGGAAGAAGAGGATTTAACAGTGGAGGAGACCAGTAGACGTACGCCGCAAGGAGTTGTTGTCTCTGATGCCAGCACTGATTGGGAGTACGATAACGAGAAAACTGGAGGAGGCTACCGACCTGATTGGCGAACTCATGGGATCACTCGTTCTGAAATTGAGTATGCCGAGAGGAAGAAAAGTGGTAAAATTTTAATTTTGTTTTAACTTTTTATTTTGTTTTTATTATAGTTTAATTCAGGAAGTTTTTTTGTTTTGTTTGTATTTTAAAGGGAGTTCAAGTAGCGCATCATCCGCGGTATTCCTTTTACAAGTTGAGGCTTCAGCCAAAAAACAGTGTGGATCTGGACGGGTAACCGGTGGAACCTCATCTGCTGATGAAGGTGGTGGTGCTGGTGGTGGAGGTGAGGAGCGACAGCCAGTGCCCTCTTCGATGACTCAGAAGAAAAGTCTAAGCAAAGCTTCAACGGAGTTAAGATCTCGAACAGCTAGTGCTACAGTTCAGGTCTCTTCTAGCTCGGCAAGTGGTCCGGCTACTGATGAGTCTGAGTTGGAACGTCGGTTAAGCGATATAAGAAGTCGCTGCCCTGCGGTTTCATCTTCTATCTCACGACGTGGTCGAAACCCAAGTGGTAGTGATCCGAATAGTTTGACAATGAGTTCAAATGCTGGCGACTCTTCGACTTCTAGTTCATCGTTGGGTGTGGACCCTGAAACATTGCTGAAGATTCTGGAGTCTCATCCAAGTACGGAAAGTGTGAAATATGATGCTCTCAAAATTCACAGGGACTACCATTTGGCCCAAGTTTGGAAACAAATTGCCAAGTTGGCAGAATTGAATCGCGCTTTGCTCACCCACAAGGTCAGCAAAGAGGAGTTAGCTGGTGATGGACGGGGATCCAGGTCCGTTCAGAAGGTAAACAGGGCTTGTGGACCTTCTGAGCCTAGCAGCATGATATCCGGTTTTGAAGGACGGGGTAGTCCACCAAAAAGACATACATCTGATCATGTCGACAACATTCGGAGAAAGGTGACTAATGAAGACATTGTCCGAGCTAAACAGGAAATGGAGAGAAATCCGAGAAGGGCGGCTGCGGCGGAATACGTTCGAAAAACGGATATGGGTCCACCACCACCTCCAAAGACACGAGGTCCGATTTCAAAAAAGAAGACGGTGATAGTGCCTCCACCTGTTAAAGTATTTCTTGCTCCTCAAAAGCCAATGCAGTCTACGTCTACCGCTGCAAGTGGAGGAGACAGTGAATCTGATGATACGGGGCCTCTCAAGAAGGCTATCAAAAATTATCTGAAGAAGCATAATATTGAGTTGTACAGGAGTATCAAGGCTGATGTTTCGGCTGCAACGTCTTCCTCTGGATATTCTCGATTGGAGCAAAGTAGCATGAAGGAGTCGGCAGGATTGCCCTCTGATGGCTATTTATCTGATAGCTATGTTTACCTTCAAGGGCGGGGGAA
Source organism: Entomobrya cf. arborea Gr-Col-00668 (assembly GCA_034699025.1). Classification (NCBI taxonomy): domain Eukaryota; kingdom Metazoa; phylum Arthropoda; class Collembola; order Entomobryomorpha; family Entomobryidae; genus Entomobrya; species Entomobrya cf. arborea Gr-Col-00668. Next base: position 45,603 of record JAQIWN010000159.1, read on the forward strand.
GGGTGCCACTTTGAAAATGGCTAGAGAGAGAAATCAGGAGAAAAAAGTGGAGGAACTAAGAGAGAATTTGCGTAAGGCTCTTGAGAAACAACAAAGACAGCAGCCACAGGTACCAAAAGGAAGAAAGAAACCGGCCGTGGGGTTTTACATTGCTTTAGGTGAGGGGAAGGAGGATGGGGGACAGGAGGGGATGAAAGGTCCACCGAAAAAGACGATTCAGGAATACTTAAGAGAGCAAAATCCGCAGTGCTACAAGAACATGAAGGAAAGGGATGAGATTTTGATTCAGGTGAAAAGGGAAAGGGAGGCGAATCATGTGCAAATGGATTTCTTTATTGAGCAGGCGGCTGCTTATCAGAGAGAAGGGCAGGGGAAGGAGAGGATAGCAGGTAACCGGGGAGTGGGTAATGGGTGGGGAGAGGGGAATCGGGATGATTTGAAGGAGTTTTGGGAAACATATATGATGACTGCTCAGAAGAATACGGATGATGAGAATAAGGAGAATGAGAACGGTAGGGGAGTAATTACTTTAACTCTAATTGAAGAAGAGTATGGATTGTAGTTTAATTTTTTTTTGGGCTTTAGCGATGAGGAAAGATGTGGGGAGTCCTCATGTGATTTCAACTAGGGAAATGAAGGCAAGGACGGCAAGACTCAGAACTAATGATTCTGTTGCTTATCAGCGTCGCCGGAAGGAAATGGATGATAGGAGGAGGAAGGCGACCAGGCTTTTACAGAAACAGTTTTCTGAGGTATTTGTGATGACACTTCAATTTAAGTCTATTTTTTAAGGGGCTTATTAGTTAATTATAATGTATTCATGTTTTAGAACTTGCGAGAGTTTCGGAAGGTGGTTGGTGATGTGAATGTTCCGGATCGATTGAAACTTGGCCCACGTCCGCGTTGAAAGGAGAAGTGATTGAATCTGAAGGAGTGAAGAGGTAGTTTGGTTGAAGGGAATCATAAGTTACAAAATAAGTAATCATTACACAAAATTTGTGGTGTTCATTCATAGTTTATGTATGGGTGAATTTTATTTTCAGAATATGTACTAATTTTACAATGCAAACGGCGATATGTGGCTTTTGATGTCATTTGTATTTTGTACGAATCAATTTATTTATAAAAATGAAAAATGTGTCTACGTAATTATATGAATAATCAACTGCTGTAAAAATTTTCGTGGTATGTACAAGAAGAAATAATACATGAGATTTGAAATTGTGGCCTTGAAATATAAGAAAATAGAGATTACTACTATAAACCTGTGAAGTTTTGAAGTATCTTTTAATGTGATAGCAACAATATTAAGTAATTAATGAATTAAGAAACCTATCCTAAAAATTATCATCATAAACAATAAGGTCAGTACAAAATGGCTGTATAATAGAATGGAAGTTTTTAAAAAGTATACTCACTATCATGTAATATCGAGTTATCTTAACTTTGATAACTGATCTCATTCAAAGGTTTTAAATATCACACATCATCATATTTAGTGAAGGTATTAAGGACAGTCTACAGATTAGATCTGAATACTGTCATGTGACTAATTTATACGTACAATGTTTTACTCTGTCTATTTTTTACAGTGTTTCAAAATAAAGTTTGACTGAATTCAACTAATTCTTAATTGAAAATCTTACATTTCATTAATCATAATCATGTGTCATAGTGCAATGCAGCTAGTTGGCACTTGGCAGTTAGTGAGCAGAGAAGCTTTCCTTTCGTCGTTGCTTTGCGATACCCAATCCTCAACTTCAAGGCCCAAGCAACGCCAGGTACAACGTACAACCTTCCTAATAAATTGCCTGTCTTTCTTCGAAAGTCGTGACGTGCGGCGTTGAAATTAGCCAATAGCCAAATATGAAATTGCCAATTATAAATGATGTGACTATAAATTGCAGGTTTAAAAGTTAAAGTTTAATGGCGAAAATTTAAATTAATTCACGTATTTAATGATAGGATAAGTATAAACATGATATTATTATAAACGAATATACATAGACTACACATTTTTGTTGTAAAATTTTTAGTATGTAATTTATTACACAGGATTAAACAATACATTAAAATTTTGGGTTTTGCTGAAGTATGAAAAGGTAGCATTGCTTTTTATGACAAAATACATATAAAATATTTGTTTTAAAACGTTTCCTTTGTTTCCGCGTTGGTAGTAGCGTTATTGGCTTCTTCTAAAGCACTAATTTTCTCTTCAAGTGCGCTAAAAGCTACTCGTAAAACTTCCGTTTGCATGGAGGATGGCTGCAAGGTTTTCATCACGCTTTCCAGTCTTG
>JAQIWN010000160.1:0-47791 GCA_034699025.1 Entomobrya cf. arborea Gr-Col-00668
TTGACCTACGAGTCTGAAAATCAATCCCATAGGAGGTCTTGACCTAAGGTGTCTGTGTACAAAGTTTGGTGTCAATCGGTCAAGCAGTTTTTGAGAAATCGTGCGGACACACAGACACACAGACACACAGACTACTTGTTAAAAACATTAACTACTGAGCTTCGCAATTCAGTAGTTAATAAATGTTAGAATTCAAAATGTATAAAAAAACAGTGCAAGCTTTACCCTAAATTTTAGGCACAATAGTCACATTCCTAATGTGACTGAGAGTAGACCAGCGGTTAGAAAATTCAAGAAAATATTGTAAAATGTACTAAAAAGTATCGTAAAGAGAAAAGTTATTGTTTTTAACGAAAGAAAAGTGTACACATAATTGCTTCAAATGTACATGAGGGATCTGCCGTCAAAAAGAAGAAATGTGTCTCCTGTCTCAGTGAACCTGTCTGCTGTGCAAAATTTTTATAGCGAAAATAACAGTTACTCATTGTCAGTAACGTATACCGAAATGATAATGTAAGTGTTGCTAAACTGCCATATTATTATTGCTTTTCCCTCTTCAAAAATGTGTACAACACAGATTATACGTACGTCACATCAGTAGACAAGCAATACCACTACTTCTTTACTCTAATGTCACATCTAAATACAGCGATAAGGGACTGAGTATCAATCGAAATGTTTTACTATCTCTATCGCATTTTTATTTATGCATATACGTACATATACTTTTTTCCTATATAGTAGATGGCGAAAAACTAACAACTCTAGATGCTCAAGATGACACTAATGTGCTCTTCTCAGGACCAAAAAAAGGAAAGAAAAAGTTTTATTTTCTTATCAAAATAAAACTTAACCAATGCCAAACGCACATCATATCAACTTTCACCCTATTGCCGCTAGCTAGACTACAATATTACGTTCTATTATATTAGGAATAACTTTGTTTGTGCTGTATATAGTGTACAAAACCATTCTGGACCGTCTGTCTTAAAGAAACGTTAGACCCTTCCGAAAAAAATAGAATCCAATCCCAATTAACCTTGCTACATGTGCTGTACTGTATTGCATAAGATCGTGTTAGTAGTGCCTTTTAGTATCGAAGTCGAGCCAGTACCATAGTATACCTGCCCATCATATTTCTAATGTGCATACGAAAGCGCTACTTCTATATCTCGTTTTTTTTTTTTTTTGCAGTTATTATAACATAAGTGCCGATCATTCAACCCCAACGTCGGTCCTATGTCACATACAAACTACTCTTTATGTATATTATATTGCTAACTGTCTCCTTCTCGTCTGGTAAGATCGATACAACAGATGTGTTGCAATCTATTCAACTTCAATTTCTACCAAAAATGTACATTTACTTTAGTCGTTATATTACTGTCAGAGACGCAGTACCGCATACTGAAATGGTTTCGAAATTCATTCTAAAAAGACACAAAAGATTATCAGACTTTACAATATAAAATGACAACAAGAGTAAATGGTTTACTGATGAGTGAGAAAGAATACACAATTAAAGTTGTGCTACTCTGTTGGCTGGTGCGGAAGATGAGACAGGAGTTTATTTTCGTGATGTATATTATATTTTTGTTAGACTTTCTAAATAAATATTCGTACATTAAAATATTTGTTTCTAGTAGAAAATCAATGTCAAAATCAGATTATTTCATTTACCGTACTATTCCAAGAGAAAAGTGACGAAAGAAAAATTTTCATCATTGTTTTTTTAAGTTGATGCTCTAGTGTGTAGGCAAACTTCAAGGAATATTATTGTAACTCAGCACATTGCTTCATAATAACATCGTACCTCTCACTGCCACCAAAAGTATAACGAGGGCGTTTGGGAGGGTGCAAAAGATACCTCAAATACATCATAGCGTGCTTTGATAATAAAAAGGATAAACTTTATAGCATCAGTCGTACAGAAAGCCTCATCATCAGAATGAAAAATGCGCTTTCCTCGTTGTTTTGGAGCGTAGAACCAGAAACAAGTAATGGAAGACATGAAGTAAAATTGAACATACGAATAAGCAGGGTTTGGAAATTTTTAAATCTTTCTTTTAATAACTGAGGTACCACAAATACACAGAAGAGCTTAGATATTTTGATTTTAAAGTTAGATAAAACACTTTTTAGGTAATATTGTGATATGACCCTTTTTTGGCTTCACGCTGAAGCTAAATTGGCAAGCTACAGACCTCACCAATGAGCCTCAATTAACAAAAATTACAAGAAAAAACTTTAATCGGGTGAACCAAATGAAACACACAATAAATTTTCTAAATACTAGCACATCCTTAATTTCCAGAAAAAAACAAGATTTTTTTATTCAAAAAATGTTACCACGATAAAAGGAAACATTTTCCAAACCCTGTAGACGTGTAAGTATGAATGACTGCATGCATTGAAGAAAGAATGACTAGGAAATCATGAGAAACTTTAGAAAATTGAAGGGAAAAAAGCAAGAGGATAGAAGACAAAGGCTGGTATCTGGTCGTTGTAAAAATAGAGAAAAGAAAACTATATAGATACATTCACACTCTCGTTTCACAACAGAAGCGATTTCATTCGTACTACAAGCTTTACAAACCAAACATTTTCTATTCGTCGCATGTTTCCAAGCTTTTTTCATTTCTCCTTTCTTAAAAACGCACAAACCACCTAAAAGTTCGTACTTCATACTCCAGAGAATGCATACAACTTTACATACATGCTCACACTGAAGAGGGTCATGTTGAGCACGTCAATAATGTATAACCAGAAACACTCAAAAACCGTACAAAACGTAAACCGAAATCACTCTTTCGTATCTTTTTGGATTGGTTTATACGATATGCTAAACCAATACATTAATCAAACGTTCAATTCAAGTACAAGTATTAAGTACAATGCACAAAATGCCTTGTAACTTTTTTTTGTAGTTTCCAAAGAATAGTAATATTTTAACAAGTAAAAACTTCAAATAGAATTATGTTTATTAAGAAACGTAACGTAATTTTCATGTAAACTTGTAATGTGTTTTCTAAAAAAAATCAGTTCACTAGAAATATAGCATGTAATTAATTTCAGCAAAGCATTTAATTTTTCTTCGTTAGAGCGTAATTATTTTTAAGACTTCTAAGGCTCCTTATGATGTAAGTGACAAGTACCTTAAAATAATATTATACACAGTACTAGGCTGAAATATTATTGAATCAAAAGTTTTTATGATCTTTGAATCTTTCGTTGTAACATGTACAAAAGTAAGTTAATTAAGTCATTATTATCATTACGAGCACAAGTAAACATAGCAAACAAGAGGCAAAGTGAAAAGGAAAGAAGTACAAAGTAGACAAACAAGAAGCAGGAAATGAGAAAAGAGTAAAGGCACATCTTTTATTATTTCCGTGCATAAAACCTGATTGTATTCATGGTTGTTGCCCAAAATGTAGATCTCTTTCATTAACATTTATGTCTTTGAAAATAAATGGTTGAAATAAAATCAGAAAAATAATTAGGAAAATTGCAATCCGGTTTTGTAAAGAAAACTGCTTTGATGAGAGCAAAGAACTTCCTTCTTTTTTGCTTTCACAATATATGCTTCAATGCTAGCCTAGCTATTTTGGTGTTACTGTTAATGCTAATGTCCTGTACCAAACCGTCATCACCACCACTCGTTCCGTTCTAGAGTTCTCGTTTGCTGGTGGACTTTTGCTCAAAAGATCGAAAGATATTGCTGCTTTTATAATGTAAAAAAGGCGAATAGCGATGATTCTCTTGTCCAAAGAGTAATAGCTGCAACAATGGTGGATGGGAAAGATAGTTGGAAGATACCACTCCCTCCTACATCATCGCGTTTACTCTACCTTGTGTAGTTGTCAAGCTTAGTTGCTAACAAAGTGATGTCACAAATGTGTGTACGACAACGATCTAGCCGGCCCGCTACTCAAAATATTACTGAGAAACATTCTTATAAAGTTTATATCTATACATTAAAATATATATATGAAACATGCAATATTGACAAAGATGTGGAATGAAAATCATGACTGAGGAACGCGAAAGGAGGATTACGGTTATCATCACCTCAAACCTCTTAGAATACGACATGAGATCAAAGTGTATGTTCCCTCAATTAATTTCCTTTGCCACAATCTTTACATTCTAGCAACCATAACCATTCGGAAATGCTTAGTTTTTCAGTAACTTGTACACAAATGCACCACCACGACCTCGATACGACGAGGAACTGTTGGCTGAGGAGACTGAGACCACGAGGCCCAGTTACATTGAATAAATGTATGATACTTAAGCTTAAGAAGATATACAAACTATAGAATAATATTCTCTGGATACGCGTTACTATATTTAACAAATGAAGTGTTTACCAATAAAAGAAGAAGTGTCTATAACGCAGCATGCCGTGTAACGGAGTATGGTGAATGCATACATTTATACCTCGTCTAATCTACATAGTTTGTATAAATTAGTCCACGTGAAACATTACATTCCATAGCCATCATATTCCCTCAGTAAAAGTTTTTCTTTCTCCATTCTCATGTAAATACCACCACTAACTGCCTTTCTTCTTTTTTGTGCAAGTGATTGTGTGGATGCATAAGACTAAAGCACTGCTGTGTAGTATTATCAGTTGTGGTACGGCACAATGTGGAAACTAGCTAACAATGTTGCTCTTCATAAAAGTTGGAAATTAACATCCACACATACAGAAAGAAAGAGAAACAAGAGTGAAGATGCCATAATAAAAAGCTTTATATTCAACATTTGGAGAAGTGGTATGAAAAAAGATCTTCACTCCACAATGCGATTACTACATTGAGCATTGTACGGGACAGAAGGAGAGGTATGTAGAATGGTGTCGGGCGAGTTTTCTACATGTAGTCGTAGTGAAAGGAAGAGGGAAAAAAAGAAATGAATGCACATAAACGAGCATAGAGAAAAGAGATATGTTCACTGTGTTGAATGGCTGCGAAAATGGGGATCAGATGAGGGCACGCAGCAGAAGAGAAAATAAGAGGGGATTGGGATAGGGCAAGTGAGTGAGTCTCTCATGAGCATTGAGTTAGGCTCTGCAGAGAAATTGAGAAACGAGATCCACTTTCTCATACAAAAACAAACACTATAAAGCAAAAGTACTATTATCCTGTCCTACAGTGACAAGAAGAGTGTGTATTAAGTGTAAAGCCAGGTCGTTCGGTTGTGAAAGGGAAAAAAAGTTATTCTCTCTTGAAATGCTTTCCATTTGATCACAAGTATTTACATGTTAAACGAGTGATACATAGAGAACGAAAGAAAGAGTACAGAGAATTCGTAATATTATAATGCATGAAATTTCCACACGGTAACTTTTATCATCCACCATGTCTTTCATGGTGAAAAACTGGTTATCATTTAGTATGCAGTACAAAGGAGTCAAATATACTTTAACTGTAGATGCAATCAGAAATTTCTAATAACATGCTATACATGAGAAATTATTGTAAACAATTTAAATATAAAATTATACTAATGTAAACTTGTATTACTTGGTCTACATAGCTTATATAGCACAGCACAGGACAATCAACAACAAAGGCATGTTCTATGTTCCAACGACAACAGACCAAGAATCAAGTATGTATAGAGAAAATTGTGAAAGCAGGCAATATAATATTTTGCATAATTCATTACATACTTAGATTATTCGCAAACAGGATGAATGAGAGGAAACTACACAGATTTTACTTCCACTTTTTGGAGTTTATTAGTGATACACTGATCATTAGAAATGCTTCTTTGAACGAGAAGGACATGAGAACGAGACGTGCGTAGAGACAAAGTTTATAAACGATTTTAAGTTGCAAAAGTTTAACCTGCAAACAAAGTATTCCAAAATTGTGCCTCATTTTACCGTAAGATTTCTAAAATGTCATTGGAAAGTTGGAGGTAATATATCTCTTGTTTTCACTTTGTATTTTATGTACCTAAGTTTTTAAACAGGTACTTTATAATGGTTCGGCTCAGTCTTGAGCCATGCCAAAAGCTTGGAATTCGTACTCGTGTTATATCACAACCAGTTATTATCAACATCATTGTTGATGCAAACATTTTGGCTGCTTTGACATTTTTACGCCATGCTGAAATAAAGGCTGTCAATTTAAAAAAGGAAGAAAAAAGAAAATGTAACTAATAATAGGAGTTAACTGCAGACATTAGACATTGACTCGAATTCAATTAAATGTTTTTCATGCATGTCTTTAAACTTTACAAGTTATATAGACTTGATACATTCGTTACGCAATTCTTATACTTGCGTGACACATGCCTACAAGTAAATATTATCAAAAATCGCCAATACTGGCAAAACAGCAAGCAACTATAATGACGTATTGCTGAAATATAGCAAATAGTAAAGTGTTATTTGCTCGTCTATTACTTTTCCACAATGTTTCCGTACACTTCATTTAATTTTCTAATTTTCCTTCATTCGAATGTTTTACACACCAACAAAATTCACTCTATTCCGTACACTTTCACCATTTCGTAGTTCGGTTTTTCGATGGAAGCCATTTCCTATTTCCTGTGCAAAAAAAGCTCACTTCGTTGGCTACGTTAGGTTTGTACAAGAAAAATGAAAAAATCAAGTTAGAAAGAAGGGAGCTGTTTCGAGTACGAAAGATTTTTATTGTCACAAGATGGTTATTATGAGAACCTGAAAATTGAATTGAATTCAACAAAAGCAGGAGTGTATATTTACTTGACTACTCACTTGACTGGACAAAGTAATATTTTTATAGGAAATTGAACGCACATGCACAGCCGGTGCGGTGTACCATACGTACGTACGAATCTCATTTCTTTCGCAACGACTTAGCTCACCACCGCACCATCGTACAGACCCACATAATATACTTTATATATGTAATATGTAATGTTTGGTACAGAATACAATCTTTCTACACTATACACACACTTGGAAAATAATGTAGTTTTGCATCGAAAATATGTCATCAGGCAACTATGAAAGCTGCAATCATGTACATCTGCAATCTAATCTATAAATAAATCTGCAGTCCTTAAAAATGCTTCTGGTACATTATTAATCTAAACCTTTTACGTAACATAGCATATTCACTGTTCGATACACGATTCTTTTCAATAATTAAAGGTAGTGAGCTTAGATTACTTACCCTTCCCATGCAAATTATGTCGATTTGACTCGGACTTCAGGTTTTCTGCGGTTTGCATCAACTCATCCAGCTGCGGCTTTTTCAGTTCCAGCTCTCTCAACACAGTCTGAAAATTGTCAAAAAAAATAACAAGGAATCGTTTAAAAAACAAGATACATATGCAATTAACGGATAGAATAACGCTCTTTACAAGAAGGCCTGAACTGGCATTAATTCATCTCTAGATAATCAGGGCTAACATTTCAATAAACTCATATCAATTCAGCTACAAGACTTTATATCGCTCGTAGTTGATTAGTAGCAGGCTTAAATTAGGTGTTAGTTTATGATTCTGAGATACACTTTATGTGGTATCATATCTGCGATTTATAAATTATAGATTACTGCATACCTGCCTGTCTACTATAGTCATGTGAATGTGTATGTTGTAAATTAGAAACAGGAAGTCGCTTTAGTTTTAAGACAATGGAACACACAGGAATACGGGAAGTTGAAACAAGAGTATAGAATATGATGAAGTAGACTTTGTCACGGGAGTGTGCATTTTCCTTAACTCTAGAAAACCTCAAAGCTACATGTGTGTGTGTGAAGTATAGTAATGTAGTACACCAGCAGAGCCAACTTACACTACAATCATCTTTGCCTTTTATACTTTTTTCCTGCCTCTGCTGGTTTCACATCGCCTCAAAATTTCAGCATTATAATGGTACGAAGTGCTGCTGAATTGATTTTTTAGTTTGCTCTCTCTGAAAGTAATCCAAGCTTAAAGCCCACAAAATGCTATTTGTTTCCTGTCTACAAAGCCGAGGCTATCAGACCAAGATAGAATACAGACATTCCTTCTTTTCCATCTAGCATTAAAACACAGACCGCGCCACCCATAAATAACATATGAGCTATAATGCTGTTTTATCGCGCAGACCAATCGCCCCTTCCTTTCTCTCCTCTGTGCTCCTTTCCATTTCAATTTCTTCAAAACTTACGCAATCTTCTACATTTTTCACCAAAAAATCTTAAAGAAAACAAGAGAAAGTTATGGAAAACTGATTTCTCGGCTTACATTATTTACAAAGTGGTCACCTCTGGTGAGTTTAGTGATATCCTTTCTCATGAGCTAATGAAAATGTAGATACTTGTAATGGATCCCTTTACTTTTTTGTCGGAGTCTGAATTGAAGCAGTTAACAAGTAGTTACGATTTTCATCCAACCATTTGTGCGAAGATTAGAAACGAACAAGTTTACTGCGTAATTCAATACTTAACTTGTACAGGTAACTCACACATTCCCTACTAATATAAAACGTTTCTTTGGACATGAAGTGAAAGTTAGTCAAATTGACATGAATTTAATTCTTCAAATGCATGTGCTTGTTGCTTACAATTTCGTTAGCTTGGCATTTAAGACTAGTTCATGAAAAATGCATGCATATGCAATGCTATGCATATAACCCATTTCTGAATTAAATAATTTCAAGTTACTGTCGAGTTGCAACACAAATCTTTTCTAAATTTCAAACTACAAGTTTGGAACTGCTTATATAGAATGTCGAATTCTTCTCTAACTTTCCAAGGAAGGTTTTATCATGTTCGAAAAATCTACAAGATTTAAGTAATCCACCCGAAAGTACTTTAGAGAATACATATACTACATTCAACAGATTTGTGGTTACCTAAATAAACTCTTCGATAGCAAGTTAGCTACTGATAGAGTATAGCTTTGTGATTTTTTTACGCTTTTAACTTTTTTTAACATAAAAAACGGAATGAATACAACAAAAAATATATGTAATTTATTGTAAATCCTCTTCAAAACCTCAATATTACCATTCCGTCCCCAATTTATGCCTAACGGGGGCAAAAAAAGTATAATTATTGACTTCAGGATTATTTTATACGCTTCTCCAGTAACAAAGAAGAATTGAGACGTATCCAAAAAGACTTTCACCGAAAACATCAAGAAAAAATAGAATTTGTATAATACGACACAGAAACAGCTACACCGCAACAGCTAAATGAATACAATAAAAAGAAAAGGCTCTCTCAAAACGACCATGAGACGTCCAAACTCCAGAGAATAAATTGAAAAGAAAAGTCGAAGAGATACAGAAGAGTTCTTGCTAAGTTAGCTAAATACACAATATATAGCAACATCCTTTACAAGACAAGGTATCGTGGACTTTTCCCTTCATTCACTTTTTCACTTACTCTGTTCTAATGTACATATAAATATGTGCATTCTTTTCATCTGGGGCTGGTGCCTCTTTTCTGAGAATTTCTTATTTACCAACAGGCATACATAAATATACGACTAGTAAGCATACAAACATTTATATGTATGTATAGCAAATAGAGGACAAAGCTTTTGCAATTGCTTTTGGCTTGTACCATGGAGAAAACTAGGAGAACCACCGCAGTCAGACCAAACATGATCCTCGGAATATTTACCTAAGTACTACGTGTCTTTGTATTCTATTTTATTTCATTTTACGATCTTGATGCTGCTGTATAAAGAAACAGAGCAAAGGTTTACAGGTCGGAGAGAAAGTTTTCTTTAGAAATTTTACACCTCAACAGGAGAGGCACGTTCATGATAGAAACATATATAATTAGCTGATTAATATGCTAATTTTCTTTGAGACCCAGTTCAACAAAACTGCGGAGACACAAACTACCTACATTCACTGATTTTGTTGATGCACAGGTTTCTTCGGTATTTTAATGGTATACAACGAGACTGCAGAACAAGTTCTCTAAAATCGTAGAATCGGTTTGATAAAAAAACAAAGTTTTTCCCGAGTCTGGACTGTCGTTTTGAATTCAATTAATTTTCTTGTGTAAAAAGCGGCAATGTCAGAAAAAACGTAACAATCAAAGTGTCTAAATGTGTTTTTTTTCAAATCTGTAAAGAACGTGTGTATGTGGTTGTTAAATGATAGCCACCTGCTTTTGGACATAAAAAAACTTAATGCTTCCTTCCATTAAAAATCTTCATGTGAAAGCAGAGTTATGATGCCTATATGATTTACCTTAACCATTCACCATTCTTATATCTCATCCATACGTATTCCACATATTTTGCTTTCATAAATCCGGAAAATAGTCAATCCAACAATAAAAATGGTTGTGTATGTATACATACACATGGCAGTATTTCACCAATATAAGTATATTATTTTCCTCTGTACTGTTCCCTTTACCACGAGCCCTGACAGTGTAACATGCAGTTTACTATTGTAAAATGGTTACCAAAAATGGCGATATATTAGAGATTCTCTGCCATAAAAGCGACAGAAATCTAATACAACTCAAACTACTAAAATTTTTATTTCGATAACATTGTATAGCATGGTTATAGTTCCCAAAAATAACTGACTCACATCTCACCACCACCTATAATAATGAAAGCCATATGTGGACGTGAATAATATGTATATTTGTAATAAATGAGCCGTTTGCCGTGTTGGGTCCTGTTAGTGTTATCATTTAATTTGCAACAGCTTACATAGAGATGATAAAAATGCGTAATGGCGTAGAGGGAGCAAGATGAGACCCATACTTAAGTACTGTTCTATAAAGGAATTCACACGTCATCAGGTTCAGATAGGAAACGAGGTACGAAAGTTTTTTTTTTCTTTAAAAAATTCTTTCCTTGTGTTGCTATGTTCAGCTTCAACAGCTCATTTTCACATGAAGATATGCTAAAGAGGAGAAAGAAGAAATTACGTGTAAAAATGTATCACACACACACGTATACGAATAAAATTGTTTCGCCATTGTAGTAACAAAATCCTTAGCCATAAATCACGAGTGAGAGCAGTGCCATGCCATGCCATAATACAAGAAATTACAAAGTTTTCAAAGCAGAACTGTAAAAAGGAAGACATGGTATAATGGCAAAAGAAAATGTCAAGAACCACCCCGGCCGACATCCTAAGTTGAACTTTTTTTATATTAAAGGAAATACGTGTATTATTATTATACAAGAAGAAATTCAACATGACTGGACTTTCTTTCATTTCTTCCAACAGCCATAATAACACTTTCATTCATACATGCTTTCTCTCAGCTGCTGATGGCTGTGGTGGTTCTTTATGTTCCCGTCAAAAAATTTTATACACTGTTGAAAAAGTGAAAACACACTCAGGGAAAATGAGAGGAGAAAAAGCTTGAAAAGAAACATAAAATTCTCTGGTTTAGTACGTTTTATGACTTTTTGGGTAAAGCCGAAATAGTAAATTAGAATGACATGATAGTTAAGATACGACGGCTCCGGATATTATATCACACACACTAACATAAAGCATGACTATACCAGGCTACAGTTTTATAGCACAAACTTGTGAAATGACAAGCCGAGGTCCAACTGATGTGATAAGATCCTGATATATAGTGCTAAATCTACTGTTAATGCTCTATACTTAAGACATTTTCACCTCCTCATGGAAATCAGTATGATACTCAGGATGGCAATGCGGAATTGAAAAACACAAGGAATTCGATAGTAACATAACCAGCTCAACAATCTTGCACTTGCCGCATCGATTTTCACATCAGAGGAAGTATGGTGTATGATTTTTATGTAATGATAAATTTAGAACTCGATTTCACTCGAAATCCGTACCATTATCAATTATGGAGAGATTTTTTCCTGAATAATATACCTTGACCTTTAAAATTTAATCACCAGTGGTATTCAGAGCAGTTTCCGTTTTAGTTACAACGTTAACGCTGCGCTGATTTTGCAAAAATCGTAATTTGCTATAGTTTATAGTTTATGCTATTTAGTGCTCAAGTTTCATAAAGAAATAAAAGTAAAATGAGTTCTTCTATTACCTTGATTGTTGATTTTAGTTATGCGAATGAATTTTCGACACTTTTATTTTAATTGCTATTGTTTTTGTTCCCATTCCATTGCGCTGAATTAATGTTTAAAAAACTAGTCATAAGATCAGTTGTCGCTACATTTATCATTTATAAACTTTCTTGCCCTATCTCATAAATCTTTTTTTTTTATAATTTACCTTTCCCCTTTCTCCATATTGATCAATTTTCTTTTCTCAAACTTCAAAAGCCATCTTAAGCTAAACAACCACAACTTCAGTATTTCCTCAAGTTGGTAAACATGAATGTAAAAAAAAGAATGTTGATAAATGATATCATCTTCAATAACTACCCAAGTTTTCACTGCAAACACGACAGGTGAGTAAATGAAAACGTCATCGATCCACTCACAAAGGTGTGATAAGAGTTCAGTCTTGTATTGACGATAATAGACTTTGAGTCGATTTGCTAGTAATGAATGAACGAATGAATGGAATGTTAAATAAGTAAAAGAATTCTCCTGAAGCTTTTTATCTGTAAAAAAAACTTTTGCCCTTTATCCAGGACACATCATCATCATGATCATCAACTACAAGCTCTTAACTTTCCATCCATTTACATGAAAAATGCCAACTGATTTCAAGTATAAGCTTTCAATCTTAATCAAGTTGAGTTTCAACTACATTGCTACTAATAAGTCATCCCAATATAAATACAATCATTAGAGATATTTATATATCCAAGCACGCTTTCACTCTCGAAAATTGAAAACAGAGGAAGTATAAACACAATTGTACATTTACTACATTGTCCAAAATGAGAAAGCTGTAGGGATTAAATATTTCACAGGATATCGAATGTGTTTTAAATAGTTTCGCTGTATATAATTCGACAAAACCCAGTGATTGGCAATCTGTTAGGTAAGACAGGCATGTAATAAGTCAATAGCCCAGTCTTCACATGTAAATTGTACGTCTTGTGCTTTTATAGCTTCTAGAATAAGTATAATACGTATTTTCCAATATTTCTGTAAACAAACAAGCGTGTCTCCCCGAATTTGACGATTGAAGTTGCTTGTTTACTGTCAACATTAATGCAAGCATTTTCATGTCGTTGTAGTTTAGTAGTTGTAGAAGAATACCTGAATAACCTATAACATAAGTGAGGTGGGCCACACCTACTTAATAATTTCAAGTATTAAGGTAAAAAAATCCGGACAGCGTATCCATCAATAGGATACAAAGTGATGTCTGTATCATCGGAACTAGACATTTGAATAATGCAATGCAATACCAGAAGGCATTTGTGCTCATAACAAATTGGACATTTGACGATAAAAAATACTGGATAATAAAAAGAAGTTTCACGTCATATTAAACTAAGCTAAAAAAGGCTGCTTAACATAGTATGTATGTAAAAACGGTACACAAATGTATGCATAAAGGTACTATATTTGGTAGTTTTGATAGCATGCATGAATCATCATGGTGGATTTCAGTGTGAATCGTGAGGTGCGTGCACAATTTATCATGCAAGTTTACTTTACACTTCAATTTCCACGCTTGATTAGTCTTTTTGTACATATACTACTTTTACACGTTACTCGAAAACTCAAGTAATCATGAAGTTTTTCAATTTTATCAATAGCATTAGCGCTACAAGTATGTACAAATAAATCGTGTTAGCCCGTTAGTTAGTCACTTTTTTATCAGTTAAGCCAATGTGCACATTGGAATGAGTATTTTCTTCGTACAATTTTGTACACATCTCCATAACGATCTCGCGAGTCCATTTTATATCCATTTACTGCTTCACTGAACATGATCAGCCAAAAGTCTCCTCAATCTAAACAGCAACTTATCGGCCCGGATACATCTACTACATACCAATTCGTCCACCTCAACTCATACTTTCTCCTCAATGCTCACTGAAGAATTTCCTTGTATACCAGTTACTTCCGTATGCATGTATCTGAGAATTGTATTAATATATAAATATGCTGTGCTTCAGTTCAGTTCAGCCAGAAAGGCAAAAAAAAAACTTTTACTGGCTACACAAACATATTGCCAAAAGACTGCGTATGCTATTATATGTATCTACATTATTACTAAACTTTCCATGATCACAAATGATCTCTCGTTTACTGCGTAAAGAGTGTGTGTGCAAATCAATGAAAAAGAGGAGAGCTGAGATCAAGGAATGTTTTTGATACTTGCCATGTTATACATATACAACTTACTATGATGGGATGTAAGGGTTACTACTACTCCAACATCCCATAAACTTTGGTCGTTCTTTTTCTGTCTCTCACTCCAGTTCCACCAGTTCAGTGGTGTACAAGCACACAAGAAGTTACTTACGACAAACAAAAAGTAGTATATGCACTTATTATACTGTATGAACAAAATAGAAAAAATGAGAATACTACGAAATATTTTGGATATTACCGATATGTATAGCAGAGAGAAAGAGAATACTACCTTTTGTGAATATTCCGTTTCCTTTTATGCAATTTAACTGCTTTAGGGAGACATGTATAGGTATATATATATAACATACAAGTATTCTCGCAAACTCAAAATAGAGAATAAATTGACTTTCTATCTCTTGAAATAATGCATGAGGGCCCAAAAGCTAACTCAAGAGGCAAATAACATGCTACACCATTACTATTACTACTTGTACAATTTACTATTGCACAAGAAAACGGAAAGTGCATCTTTGTACTAGTGCATACTTATTTACGGTACATAAAGTTCAAAAATAATAATACCGAAACCAACAGCATTTTTTTGAAGAGAATTTACAGAGAGAAAAAATAGGAAACCGAAACTGATGGTAAGATGTAGGTGCAAAGAACACCACAATTTTTCATTGGTACCGTAACGCCAAAAGTGAAGTAAGGATTTGTGATTCGTGCCGGAACACAATATATTTATTTTTTTACACAAACGAGCCATCCTTAAATAAGTACAATGAAAGTTATTGGTGTTATGTTGGTTTTCGACGCAATTGCTCCAACACAGGCAAGCGTTTTCTAGAAAAAAAAAACATTCAAGAAGACAAATATATCGTGCTCTTTTCCAGCATTCCTTTGAAAAATTCTAAAGAAGGACAAGTCCATTTAAAATTTTCCATACGATAGAGCTTACACAATGCCGGCAAACCATGATCTCCTTTTTTGGCAAAACTTCATAGGGAAACAACCTTGCATATAAAAGATATTAGTGTAGAATTCAATTTAACTGCCAACAATAAAAGAGAAAGCTATTTTGTCTACATACACATGTGACAGACCTAGTTTCTTATATAGCTACTTGTAATGCTCACTTCCTGTCTGTTTAACAGTGAAAGCACAAAGAAATATGATGCATGTGTCCAAATTTGATTAGTTTTATTGTGACTTCCCGGGGATCACTGGCGCCATATGTCACATAATATTTATGAATGACTTCATCAAATAACAGATTTATTTTGGCTTCCTTACAAACCTGAATAAGAGTTTGATAACTGTACATTATTGCATAAATGTCCATCTATTGAAGTTGGGTCTGTGTTTGTAGGCTTTTTGTGTCCCCAAAATACCATTAGTAGTTGTGCAAACAAAAGGAAACTCCAAATGACTGAAGAAAGGCGACATAGAACGTAACTTAATATGTCAAAGAACATTGATGAAGCGAAGCGAGAAAATGAGTAATTTAGTCCGCACCATCGTAATTTCGACAAAGTGTTTGGTTTGAGCTCAAGATTAGTATTGCCCACCCAGAGGCTTTCATTCTGCACTTTGTACGTAATTTCAACCTTTCACTAATGGCAATTGATGTAACAACCTAATTTGATATCAGTTGAGTACAGAGATTATTATGTTTAAAAATATATTTTACAGAAGAATATGCAAAATGGTATTACTGGCACTGTAAAGTTTTAAAAAGTAAATATGAATAAGTGAAGGAGGTTCAATGCAAAAATCACTGCTGGAATCATTTCTAACATTGAATCCTGTCCTAGTCCTGTACATGCATATTAATTTGTGGCTGTGAAAAACATGCATAAATCTTTATATAACGATTTCCTTAATGTTAGCAATAACTCACCCGTTGCTTCTCCAAAATGCTGCGAACATTCTCTACATCTCCAACTATCACGGTCTGCTGTTTCAGCGACTTCAAATTGAGCGTCATTGAGTCCTCTAATTCATTCACCTGATCACATTATAACGGAAAACATACATTTAATTTTTATTACTATAATCTTCCTTTGTCGTGCAACACGATTTCAGCTTTCACCAGCTCACCACTTTTGATGGTGGTTTGTTCTAACGAGCTATGCAAAATGTGAGCTTGTATTTCGTGCTATGAAATATTAAATAAATTTATTTACTCAACTACCAAGAAATATAGATAAAATCTCACCTCTTTTAGATATCTAACAACTTCTACCGGGTCTCCGTCACTTGGTTCATCAGAGCCGGAAGGGCGTTCGTGTGTTTCAACAACCGCAGACACTAGTTCTGCGGATGTCTTTGATGAAACCGACGCTTCCACTGCTTGGGCATCTAAAATATAGATTGGCATAATAAATTATAATATGAGCATTTTTTTTGCATCTCATTATTATGCCAAAAAGTAATATACAGAAACGGAAAGAAGATAAAATCGCACTAAATGGATAAATATAAAACAGAATGAAAGATTTAGCACTCATGTTATTCTAGGCTATGTATATACATATATAGCTGCTACCGATCACAGAGAACCACTACATTTACAATATAAGCGTTCTCTCAAAGAGAGCTGGCTTGTAGTAAAATTTGGGGTAACAAATTCAGCGCCGAACAACCAATCAGAGAAAAGGAGTCGGAGTTTTCCCTATACATGTTCATGTAAAAAACTCCAGTGTCCTAGCACATGATTGGTCGCTCAGCTGAGCTACGTTACCCCCCTAGCTACATTGAAGCCAGCTATCTTCTTAGTATTAATCTATGGCTACCGATAATAATTGCACTTCGTTTTTTCATCTGAATCCTATGTACACGTAAGCAGTTACGTCAATAGCTTGTTGAAACGTAATCATTAGCATGCAGCTTGCCATACATGCATCACAAGTATGTACAAATGTACATTAAGTTGGAATGACAATATTGTTCTAACAATTTCTCCTTTCAATATGGAAGTCTAAGCTTTTGTACAAACACAAACAAATGAACTATATTGCAAGAAAAAACACCATGATGAAAATTTATTTCAGCCTAGTGCAACGTGATGAAGATGATCCTGAGGGAACTGCTCAGTTAAAAGAGAGAAAGTAAAAAACGAAGAAATAGAAAGCAAGATATGATGGCATTGTAAATGCTTGTGTGTCAGGTTATTAGGTAGTTTTTACAGCGGACTTGGTTTATTTTGTTTCAAAGCTAATTAGATTTGAAATTAGCGAATACAATGCATACATATCTATTCGCATGCATATTTGATTTATAGAGAAAATGTGCTCAAGAGTAACTGTTTCAATTACCCAAGTTCAATACTCATAAATTAGCTTTACCTATATTAACTATGCTTTCTCCAGTTTGCTATCCAGAAAAGAGTAATGCTTGTACGATACTCATTTACTTTGTTATAGTATTAGATTCTACTTAGGTCTAAGGAATAGGAATAAAATGTTGACAAAAATGCAGGTATTAAACTAGTAGATGTAATTCCTAAGTATAATGTCACGATATTTTACAAACCAAAAATAGACTAGCGCTATCATCGATATGAAAATATTTGACTTTAAAATTTATGATGATTATCGAAATTTTCGTTTGAGTTAGAGCATTTCGGTACGACTAAAAATACAAAATGACTTTCTCCGATTTCATTACATAAAAAATTCATCCACAAGATCTAAACTTTTATCAGTCACCAGTTGGTGTTGAAAATCAACAACAACTTTAATATTTTACTATGCATGCCACCACATTGACAGAAAGACATTTGCCCTGTTTTCTCCGTATTTTCTCTTAAGCTTATGGCATACTATTCTTCCTATATCAGCCCAGCTCTGTTTTACGAAAATAGATATTATAACCAAACCAAATTTTCAAATCATATATACAATATAATATATAACTTATCTACTTCTTAAACAAATGTAAAAAACGTGTACATACACCAGTTTTCACTAATGCATTTGTGATATGCAAGATTTACTTTCAGCAAATACTTTCTACGCGCAATGAACATTCAGTTCATGTGATGAGTGCTGACTACTGACTACTGAGGGTATTTGATGCGATTTCTACTATTCTTTACTATAATTTTCAAATGTTAATCCGTAAATTTTATGAAAAAGTGTTTTTTATGCATTAGTGAATGTCACATACTACTTGAACTTCGAAATAAACAATGCATTTTTGTATGTATGAAATTTTTAGCGTTTAGTTAGACAAGACTGTCAAAGTTGGCATATCGCAGTCCGCATGATAAAAGGAAAAGTGTGAGAATACAAGCATGAGAAAGAAAATGTAAGAAACCAGTGCTTTCATTAAATGCAAACTTATGTAGGTAGACTATAAAATTGAACCAGATGATTTAAAATTTTAAAATTAATGACAATCTTATCAAAAAGTTGGATATTAAACAATAAGAGTATTTCTAGATCTGAATCTATTTTACTTCACTCTGAGAACAACTAATGTCTCAAGCTAATTAGTTACCTTAAAAGCACTTTACTACAGTAGTCTTTCAAAATCGGCAACAATCCTTCAATCATTCGAATATGCAATCAATGACTGGAGTTAATTCATCATTTATCGCACATTTTCATTTACGATTGATTTGAAAGCAAGATTTTATGACAATTTAGGAAAATAACTATCATACCATACCTCGTTTCCAATTTTTTCTTTAAACCAACACAAAGCGTTTTCTCCAATTAGTTGCAACAACTAGCACTTTAACTAGGTGCAAAATCAAAAGTTAATTTCAATGAAGAACCGCACCATAAAAACCAAATAACCCTAATGAAAGTCACTTTTACCTTGATTGTTAATGTCCAGCAAAAATTCACATGTTATATCAAAGCATTAATAACAAATGGATTTGATTTGTAAGAAATATGCTCACAGAAACATTTTAGCTGTGTGATAATTAAGTAATGTTTTGCAAAGAGGAATTAGTTTCGCCAGTATATTTTTGTCAACTTCACACACTTATGACTTATATAATTTTCTATTAAACCATAAACTTTCACCATTTCCTGCCAATCAGCGAATCAATGTCCAATCAGTTTTTTAGAAATATAAAAAACATCTACAATTTTCTGAGTTCTTTTCTACTATCTTTACTTTAATACGAACGGTTAGTGTATTATTTGTCTACAATTTAATAATATGCACTGCTGTCAAGAAGATATGTTAAATATTCACAGTTAAATTGACATTGAAGCAAAGAGTATTTATTTTCGAATTTGATATGTATAGCATTCGACTTTATTAGCAACACACAAAATTATAGTGTACAATCATGTGCAATTGTTTGTTTTCTTTCCTGATCCATGATCAGTGTATAGGTTGTTGTGTAGAAAGAGAAATGAGAGTTGGAGACAGTTTTGTCAAATTTATCAACAACACCACCACACATACTCACAGGCTGCCACCACCACCGCGTATTGGTTTGGCTGTTGTAGTTGTAGTGCATGAATGAAGCACTCTCTTAACAAGCAAGGAAAGAACTCAAGAGAAGGGGACCAACGCTCTAATGTAACTGCAAGAGAGCAGGTTATAAGCCACAGCCTTTTAGAAGAAAAAGAGTTGTTGTTACGGGCTATATGTGTGTTTGTGTGTGTTCAGCACTAGCTTCAAATCCAAACAGAACAAACTGAATCAACGTCTGTATACTAACAAGCCGGGCATTATTCCGAGCCGATCGATAGTATACAGCGCATGGAATCCTAAAACGTGAATGTTCCAAAAGAAAGTTCAACACACGGCTACATGTAGTAAAAAGTAAAAGAATCACATCACACAGTGCTTGCTTTCGATAAAAGACGACTAACGAGAGAAACACAGACCAGCATCTGGTAATCCAAAATCC
This sequence comes from Entomobrya cf. arborea Gr-Col-00668, assembly GCA_034699025.1. Classification (NCBI taxonomy): domain Eukaryota; kingdom Metazoa; phylum Arthropoda; class Collembola; order Entomobryomorpha; family Entomobryidae; genus Entomobrya; species Entomobrya cf. arborea Gr-Col-00668. The sequence goes on from JAQIWN010000160.1 coordinate 20,072, forward strand.
AACAAAGAACATTCCCATTTACCTTGTCTTGAATATGGATGTGAATTGTATCAGTTTAGTCTACTATACTTGTAGACTGATATGTAAGAGATCTGAAAGAGTTCCAAGCAAACCGGCTATCACGCTAAAGAAAACAGAGAGGTACCGAACTTGGCTTTTACCTGATATATTATTTGGGATGGGATATAATAGCCTTGTAAGAATGCATAGAGTAATAGTGAAAGACAAACGGGAAAACAAAAGCTCAGCGGACCACACAAATTTTCACTTCTGGTGAATACAGGTAAAAAGTATTCAGATAATCCAAAAAGCCCGTTTACATAGGTATATAAGTATAGATGTATATGATACTATTTTGTACCCAACCAAGCCACTGTGTTTATCAGAATTCGTGCTGTACCGTTTTTCAACTTTCTTTCAGAAGAAAACCTAGTAAAATGAACGAAGCACCCATATTTTCATGGTTGTTGTCGGGACTCTAGTCGACAAAGTGAATGCTATCATTTTCCTCCAGCCAACAGAGAAAACTTTTGTAGTAAAAGTAACAACTTGATTTTCAGTCTGGTGCAATTTTGTCTTTAACTCAAAATTTATAAACGCAAACATTAAAACCGGCACGACGATTTGTGTTTCAATTTGTTCGACGAAAGGCAATTCAACAAATTTTCTGTAATAATATAAACGACACGGCATGAACTTTTGCCCTGTTATGGTAATTGGAATATGAACGAGGAGTAGGACGAAAATAGTTAAGTGCTATTATTAACTTAAACAATAAGTTATCAAATTGGCGAACATTTGGCATACAGGTTGGATGTCCTTCCAGGAAAGAAAGCGAAAGTTACATAAATGAACAAGCAGAGAAAGGTAGCATACTATTTCATGCGATTTAACTCAAGTTGAGATTTAAGACACATACCTGTGGCGACTGTAGAACTAACGTCAAAGTATTTTCTTTCAATAGTTGGTGTCAAAGCATTTATTTCCCCTCGTGACTTCACGTACAACCAATCTTCTTTCAACTGCCGAACTTTCTCCTGCGAAAAGAAAATCACGTTGCAAATTGTATCACATAGATGGTTTCATTTGTTGCTTCTCATATTGTAATGAAATATAAAATGTAGATGGAAAGTGTTAAGTTCGTACTGCAATAACAGGAGACATGACTTGGCCAGAAGTGCTGCATTCTTTATCCAGATTGATGTAATTTCGTACGACCTCCATGACCTCAGTTTCTTTGTCTACCACGCGTATCTAAATATATAATTAATCCTATGATGTAATATATACTAGAATAAAAGAAACGGTCAAGAAAACAATTGTACACTAACCATAACTGACTGTATTGCTGCAGCCTTTTCATTCAACGGACGGTGCTTGGCAGTAGCCACCTGTGCTCGAACTTCAAGCACCCAGGACGCGGTAGTGTCCAGCTGGGACGTCATTTTTCGTAGATTCATTAGTTTAGTCTCCACTAGTTTTCTTCTTGTAGGCAAAGTATCAGTTAACTGAAGGAAATGAGATAAGCATAGGTTTTAGTATCATAAACTGATTAGGTATCGCATGATGCATGAGTAGTATTGGACAGAGTATTTTATAGTAAATTACCCTCTCGATATCTCGTTTAAATGAATTTATCTCTTCCTCGGATACATAGTGATGCTTGCTCTGGCGTAATTTCTCCAAGTCTGGCTTTTTACCAATAATTTCATGTTCCAAGATCTGCGATAAAGAATAATTTACAATTAATGATTACTTTTAGATATCCTAAAGTCATATATTGCCAAAAATTTGCACATACCTTCAAATTTGATAACGAGTTCCTTAAAGCTGCTTCATCAGCGATTGTCACAGGAGCATCGATTGCGTCTGTAGCACGACGAATCCAGTCTCGCAACACTACATGAGGCTCCCACCATCGTGATAGAACTCTATGAACGCCTCCTTCACCAAGTATCTTGTCACGGCGAATAGTCATTTCTGCTAGCAGATTCCGCCATTTGTGTCCGATTGCCTCTACACGTTTAGTAGAATCATCATATGCAGGGCTCATTCTAGACTTCTTACTCATCAACAACATTACACTTCTATGTCTTTTCGAAATATTTGCTTCCATTTCTTTTAAGCGCTTTCTCGACTCTTCTGGAGCTGACTCACTGATTTCTTTCCATTCTTTCATTTTAACTTCCATTTCATCTAACCAAGCTTCTAAATCTGTGATGTCAGTGGCATGCGTCTGTTGATTTCCAGAAATCACAGGACAAGGGCTTGGACTTTTGCTTGGGGGTGTTCTCATCATTAACTGACTTATGGTGATGTTGACAGTAGCCCACTCATCCAAAAGTTTCTGAAGGACCCTTTTACTCTGAGATATTTGCTCAGGAGTGCCACGAATACCTACGTCATTGATCTCCTCCAGCTCTAAAATCTTTGGACTGATTTTGTCAAGATCGTCTTTCACTTTGTTGACGTCTTCAGCAGCACCAAGAGATCTAGACACAATTGCAACTTGTTCTCTTAATTTGTTAACTTTCATGACAAACTCTGGAGACAACACTCCTTCCTTTTTCAATGGAGTTATCGGCTTTGGCTTGATGATCGGAGGACAAGATTCGCCATTGTCAGTGGCTCTTGACTTTGGATCCCGTTTTTTCTGTTGTGCAGCTTTAAATGATTTCTCAAGTTGCCCCCATTTGGACTGAAGAGCTTCAAATTCTTTCTTTGTACCAACAACGTTCCTTTTTTCAAGATCAGCTAATTTACGCTTCAGGGTTTTGTATTCTTCTTTTTTACGCAAAAACTCTCCTGTTGAATCCTATTTTTAGAATTAAATTAGTTAGTTATCAAATGCGCTCTTAAAATTAGTCTACCTGTTGTTAATATATTTCACATACTTTTTTCTCCTTTTCTGAAAGCGCTGTTGCATCACTAATATATTCTTCTAACTGTTGAATAATTGACTGACATTCAATCTGACAGGCTTCCATTCGTATGGAAGTCATACGTTGACTCTCAGCACGTGTCTTCAACTGCAACCAATCCGATCGTAATAAATTTAACGCTGCTCGTATTTGATTAGCAGCTTTTAAGTCGACTTTAGATATTTTGAACACGAGCGAGTCGCCTTTGCTAATCGTTAAAGCAACTTCTGGCTCTACCAACCGAAGTTCTTGCTCAAGGACCTCTACTCGTTTACTTGGATCACTGTTATGTTCAACTTCCTCCAATTTCTCTGCCAGTTTGTTTAAGCTCAAAGCTATATCTATAGTCTCCTTGTGAAAATCAAGCAAATCCTGATTTTTGGCAACTTCATCAGATGAATTGATCACATTATTAACAACCGTTACAAATCCAGTCGCCTCCGCTGATTTAGGTCTACTTGGAAGGATTGGCTTTGTAGGTTCACTCTGTCCACCAACGATGTCCTATAAAGTTGGTTGATAAGTTCATTTTAATAAAATTGCATTAAAATATTTGCGTTTAATCATCATAAATATAAAATGATAACAAAAAACTCCATTCTCGTAAAGTGTAATTTCTTCCACGGCAAAGTCAATCAGGTGCATTCAAGGGACTGTGTGCATAAAATTATCACTATTTTTGTGTTCATTCATGTGAGTCATGTCTAGTGTACAAAGATATAATTTAATATATAATTTAATATATGCACTATATGATCGACCACAAAAAAGCATACTACTACATACTACTGTATATTCTAACAACTGTAAATTCTACTGCCAAAAAGCAAAAAGCTGAGAAGCAAAAATTTAAAATAAAATTTATAAAAAGCAGAAATGGTATTTCGTGAGGGTCAGGTTACCAATCGCATTCTCTAATCTTGAAAGCAATCGCAAACAAAAAAATAGTAATATATAGCTCATTGTACAATGTTGCAGTATACTAAAGCGTTTATTTTTCGAACCTTTGGCATGAGCCAGGTTTTGTTAGGAAGACTAGGCCCTGACCCAGCAGCAGCAGCAGAAACGTTTAAAGCTGAAGAAGGATGTGTAATGTGAGAACTATTTTTTTGAGATGTTGACCGCGGCGACAAGGATGGCTGTTGCTGTTTTTGTGATGCTACAAGAGGCACTTTAACAATATTGACATGTTCTTTGGCACCACCCCCACCACCACCCATTATTTTTGGCTCCATACGCAAAATCCCTTGAACTACGTCACGTGACTTTATTTCTACAATTTTTACGTTTCCCTCATTGCTGACAACTTTTTTTCTGGAACTTCTTCTTACTACTCCCCCAGAACTTACCATTGGGCCAGAGGATGAGGACTGCCTTTGCGGCTTTCCACTTTCTCCAGCAATCACAGTGGAGGCATCGGATACTGTAGACAATGAGATGGATTGAGCATCTTCGTCAGTATCGGCATCTTGATCTCCAAAGCTGCTTTGCGCAGACACTCCATTAGGTTTCACTCTCTGTTGTTTTGGGGTTCCTCTCATTACTCTGTGTTCTTCAGCCAAACTATGATCCCGCATATGTGATCCTGACTGACTCCTGTCCGCAGGAATGGACTCGATGAAACTTCTTCCCTTCGAAGGAGTAGCGTTACATTCTTCACAAACGGTATCCCCATCTTCGTCCACTTCCATGTCATGTTCTTCAATTTTAGACATTTTTGCAGGTGGTAAATCGTCTTTAAATGAATGTACTTGTTCTTGTGAGTCTTCATCATCTTCAAAGTCGAAAGCTGGATTGCATATTCCAATTGTGGCGTTAGAAGCGGACGCACTCAAAGAAGACATTGGTTTGGTAGTTAAGCGTGCAGTGCTAGCGAAAGATGGTTCGGAATTAAATTGCGATTTTGACTTGCTGGAAGTAACGTTTTCATCACAGGACTCGTCACCTTCGTCCTCGTCCAGGACAATGAACGAGCTCAAGTTCTACAATTGAACAATAAAAGCAGCAAACATATATCAAATAGGTGCAATTTTAACAAACAAAAAAAGCAAAATAATATGGGATTAATACATATAACACAAATAACAAGTCCATCTCATAATACCTGAAGGTTATTCGCAATTGCTTCCAATCGATGTGATAACTTTTGTAACGATACATTTTCTTCATTGGACACGCTAAACGGATTCCCTTTCGCTACAATGAGATCAATGGACTCATCCCTCAAACTGTCCAATTTGAGATTTCTCTCCGTCAAGTCATCATTTAGAGCCTGCAGCATTAATAGATATACATTTCAAATAAACTTCATAAACAGAAGTCAAAACCCTATGAACTTTCTCTCTGTCTACTTACTTGCAGTTCAAATATTTCCTCGTCGTTAAATACTACGTTCTCGCCCGACAGCTTTCCCAGAAATGCTTCGGCTTTCACTAGCCATTCATCAAGTTCTCCAACAATGCCCCTTTGCTTTGCTTCAGCTTCATCCAGATCTTTCAAAGATAAATTTTCTCTGTGCATTTTTACAACTTGATTACTGAGAACGTCCCACTTTTTTAGTATAATTTGTCGACGCTCTTTCAAGGAATCAAGAAGAACTGGATCCACCAACTTCAGGAATGTGTCGTAGTTTTGCTCGAATTCTTCCACGATTTTGGACCATCTAGGAAGTTCTTCAATACGTCCCTAAAAATTAAAGCATTTCAATAAGGATTCATACACACATTTATCGATTTATGTATTTCAACTTGTAATAAAATTTCAGGCAAAAAAAAAAATATTTCGAAAAAAATCAACATAGATAGACTAATTTTCTACAAAAAATCTACGAAAATTTACGTCGAAAAAATCACTGAAAACCGGTACGTACACGTCCCAACTCACCCCTTCAGTCATAATCCTTTTGGGTTTAGCAATACAGAAATTTAATATCACAAATATAAACGCAATACTTGTATAATATGTATGAAGTGAAGTTGTGAAAGCCAATTCGTATAGATACTTACGAATTACTTACGTATAGATAATTCGATACATAATAAACGTTTAAGTGAAAGTGAATTTACTTATTATACTTCTATCTCAAGAGAAAATACGTATACATTTCTAAAAAAGCGATTTTATATGAGACTTACTCGTAAGAAGGACTGCTCAACTTCTTTATCTGGGAAATCTTTGGACACTTGCCTTTCCGTTTCTTCTAACCAATTTTCCAAAGATTGCATGTGGTCGTTAAGTTGAGTACTAACGGTAAGACCTTTTTCCAAGGAACCGCGAATGCTGGCGATTTGCATCCCGAGCTGCAAAGGAAAACGTAAATGGTTTCTGCTAAAATGTTCTCAACGTTGCGACAATGATCAATCGTTTAATACCTTGTTATATAGAGCTTTTATTCCGTCTAGTTCTGAGCTTAACTTAGAATCTGCTTTTTTATCATCCACTTGACGCCTGCCCTCTTTAAGTACAGATTCCACTTCACGCTTGAGATCACTAAGAACGGCATACTCTTTCTGTGAATCAGTAAAAGCACAATACCCTGTAATTGTTGTAACTACAAACGTTTCGAAATCAAATGTCATGGTGTGTATTTTAATGTTATGTACCGTGCAGTGATTGAGTTGGCCTTGAATGCTCTCTGGATCGTCAGACGCCAACTCAAGAAAGCACAGCGTTTGCTCTACTTGACGTAGTGACCGCCATATTCTTTCAATTTTGGGCCATATTTTGGATTCGGGTGGCGGAGAAGAAAATTGATTAAATTTCGACTGAACTTCTTCGAAGCGTGATTGAAGCATATTTTTCTGTTCCTCTAATCTTCCAGCTGCCTCGTTTTTTCCAGCTTTACGATAATTTTCTACCTGCTTGGACATTTTGACCAGTAAATTTTCCTGGCGATCCAAGTCATCGGAGAGTTGCTAGATTTAAACAATAACACTCATATTATTCTTTGAATTCGAAACGATAATGGCAGGAGTTTCACATTTTATGTCGGTTGAAAGAACACAATTCAAACAAGCACGCAAGAATCAAACAACCAACCTGTGTATCATTTGGTAAGTCTTCTGCGGTTAGATCATGTTCAAGTCGCGCAGATAATATTTTATCCGAACTCTCTAACCCGTCAGACAATTGTTGTACATCCCCTTCCCATTTTTCTGCTTCACACATATCATTTTCCAACAGTACTTTTCTTTCCTCCGCCTATGTAGTATTATTTGTGACGGAGTTTAACGTAAAAAAGTACCAACAGTTCCGTGTTAGGAATTCCAGGGGTTAATTTAGCGATTATCAAAAAACAGCAATAAAATCACAAAACGTTAGTTTTTAAGGAGGTACACATTAATCATCATCCCAAATCACAGATTACAAGCATACCAAACAAACCAGTTCAACGTTACATACCTTTTGATTTAATTGTGACCATCGGGCCATAACTTGAGAAACTTCCGCTTGTGTACTCTGCACCAATACGCTTCGTTCGACTAGCTGATGACTAATTTCTTGTAGTTGAGCCAACCTTACATCCTGTTGGCTACCCATATATTCGATGTCCTGTTAAATTTTTGCCATTTTTTATTAGTAATAGAATCTTGCAGAAGCATTTAGTAATCTTGCATAAACATAAATACATACCCCTAAGTCCTCGGATAGTTCCTCCATATCGGCAGCGGCATTTACGGGTTTTTTCAACTTCCGCTCAATGCGGTCAAGGCAATCTGTTTCTTGAGCTACTAGGCCTGGATTAATAAAGAGCATGAAATTTCAGAGATTGACCAATTATATCAAGTACTGAACACTAATTTTAAAATGTGTTTCGATCAACATACTTCTGAATTCCCCATAAAGGTAGGATGCCTCCTTAAGTAACTGACAGTGACGGTCCACAATTCCAGTTATTTCCGTCCAGCGAGCATTTAATTGTGTGAAATTTTTCGCAAGTTCTTGGATTGTGGCTGCACGTCGTGCATCATCCTTGCAATGCTCTAAGAAACATAATGTAGAAGAAGTCATAATGCATTTTAATATACTTACTAACAAGTGATAAATCTTACGCAAACTATTTTTGTTCAAAGTTAAGCTTATTTTATTACTTTGATGGAGGAGTAATAATTCGTTTCCTTTATCGTTTAATAGTCGGAATGGATCTTGTTTTTTGTCTACACGATCTTTCAGTGCTTGATATTTGCGGGAAAGTCGTGCTAGGTCAGACGGACTGGTCAGAGACCCCACCTCAGGGGCATCTTTACGCAGTGTATTTAGCCATTCTGTCATTTCAGTTATACCTTGTAGCACCTATCATAATATTTATATTCATTACATTCATTGCATGCATTGATACTACTTCTGTTGAATATTGAATAAAATAATATTTCGATAAAAAAGACAAAACTTGCCAGTTTGGTTTTATCGAAAGCCTCCTTAAGTAGTATATTTTGTTCTTTGGCCTTTTTCGTTGTACTTGTCCAGTGAGTATTTAATTTGAAGAGTCTCGTTCGCATTATTGGCAAAATTGTTTCATCTGCTTCTTTCAGCAATGCTTTGCCAGTTACGTCAAGAATATTGAACTTTGGGGACAACGTAAATACATCAGCTTGAAGGGCCTACAACATATAATAAAGTCAATGATCAAAACGTGTAGCCATTGATTCCAAATAAAATGAAATTAAAATTAGAGTCGCACATTTGATTGCTCTAGTTGGGCTTCCAAAACTTCGAAATCTCCAACCGCTGGTGTCTCAGCGCATACAAATACATCCACCTCCTCCAACCACGTTTCCAGTCCCGTCATTTCAGCTTGCCATTGTTCCACCTTTCCTATCACTACATGAAAAAATGAGTAAATGTTGAGGAAAATATTAATTACTCCACGAATAATAATAATAATATCAAGAATTATCTACACAGTATTATAGCTTACATGCGCTCAAATGATTGTATTTATCCTCCAGCAAACTTCTGACTTCCGTATATCTAGTTTTTAGCTCGTCTACATTCGATGCTGGGGAGCCCGTAGTGTTAGATGAATCAATAGCCTCTAAACTCTTTTCGTGAACCTTAGCAGCATGTAGAGACTCCTCCAACTGTTGGAATTGTTGTTTCATCGAATTTAGATCAGTTAATTTCACGTCAACAGAAAATAACAAGCTTTCAGTTTGATTGTTCCACTGAGCAATTATCTGCGAAGATTCTGTATATTTTTCTTCTAATGACATGTCATTAATATCTTCCAGCTCGTTCAGACGATCCTGCAATCTTTTCACAATTTGATCCCATTTCGTTTGGAAAGTATTTATTTCTGACTTCAACTCCTCATCTTCCTTGGCCTTGGTGTGACTTTCCATTATTTCCTTACTCTTTTCTTTTAACTTGTTAGCTCGACCTTCGTGAGACAAAATGGTCTTGTTTTTTACCCGGCATTGATCCAATAACCTTCTTCCTTCGCTTGAAATGGGGCTGACCTCCCCTTGGCCATCAAGCCACTTTTCATATGCCTGAAATACAAATATGGTCATAATCAATCTCAATTCGTTCGAGTCAAATCTTCATTTATATAACTATCATTAGACTCATCTTTAACTAACAGAAAAGATATTCGTCATCGAGTCGATTTCGTTGTGTAGCTGCTTTTTCGCTAATAAATAGTCGATTTGAAGTTTTCGTTCGACCAAAGCTTTTTTAACAGTTCCCCATTGGGTGTTCAAACGCTCAGCTTGTTCTTCAATATCCGTTGTATCTTGATTCTCTGAAATTTGCATATGAGAAATACGATGACATTATAGACACTTATTGATAACCAACACAAACAAATCAAACACATGCATTTATGTAGCGGGAAAGAAAATTATTACCTAATCGCATCACATTAATTAAAGCATTCGAATCGGTAACGGCCTTTTTATAAATTTCTTCATTAGCATTGAGCTCCGCCTCCAAATCTTCCCACAAGATTAACTGTTCGTCTACACTCAGTTCGTCAAAAGTGCAAGTATTACCACTAGTTGATTCAACTAGATTTTCAGTTCGTTGTAACCATTCATTTACTGTAGAATGTGACGCTTCCCAGTCATTCGTCATCTTAGTTTTCTTGGCTCTGGGAAAATCCTGGAGAAAGCACGAATTTTGAGAAGATTATTACAAGAAGGTCAAATTTGGTATTTCCAAAAATTATATTTCGAAATTATTTCTAGATTAGTACACACCTGTGCCTTCGAAATGGCCACAATATCAACAAAATCAATGCCATGTTTGCTGGGTTTAGTATTCACACCAAACTTACTTATCTGTTAAACGTTTTAAAATGTTGAAAGGGTTATTACACATAATAAAAATCACTCTGATGAACACAAAACCACTCAGGAATCTTCACACAACTCATTTCATGACCACTTACTCGCTGACTTTGTGCTTCTAGGATCTGTGATATTGCGTCCCACCTATCTTGGAGACCCTCAATTTTTTCCATAAACTTAGTTGTAGCAATTTCAGACTGCTCGACGGAAGGCTCTTCCCGGGTGGTAGCTTCTTCAACGCCTCCATCAGGCTTGTTATGCGTTCTACTGGATTCGTCCACCATACTTTGTACTTCATTTTGTAGCTTACCAATATCTTCCATTTTTCTTTCCATTTCGGCTTGCAAATGCTGGAAAAATTAACAGACAAGACAAGGGTCAGGGTAGCAAGTCAGTGAAGTAATTATCCATAAAAATTACAGCAGTTCATTTAATTTGCTGAAATTACCTGCAGCTTTTCATAACGTTCCATAAGAGAATCCTCTGAGCTGTCATTAGGATTTGCTTCAACCTCTTTCAATTTCTTTTCTTGATCTTGTAACCACTCCTCTAAATCTTTGTGTTTTTGTAAACATATAGGAACTGCAATTTTAAGCTGCGAAATTATTTTTCCTCGCTTTTCTGTCCAGGAACAAATGTGAGACCACCTTTCACTAAGAGCTGCCAATTGATCTTCCATATTGGAAAAATCTGTATCTGGATTATTTTCATCAACCACAACCACTAAATTGGAAAAGTTAACAACTCTTTCTTGCTGTTTTATAATGTCCTCATGAAGTAGCTGTTGTTCTTTCATTTGCTCTTCTAGAGAACTGAGATCGTGAAGAACTAACGGCCCCATTCTTGATATTCTATCTTCTGTGCTAGTTAAAAATTCCTTTAAAGCTTCCAGCTCAGCGAGTTGTAACGTCATTAATTTTTCGTGAATTCTGAAATTATTGATTATTATTGTTACTTTTAAAATATGTCCTGCAGGTAAATTTTAATATGTCGTAATTGCATAAATTCGATTACTTATTCTGGCGATCCATAGCTTTGACACGAAGATCTTCCCATTTGGTATTAAGAAGTTTCATTTGCACACGAACCTCTTCGATTTCGTGGGCTGGAAGTTTGGCTTCCTGAAGCAGTCTTGATCCTTCTTGCAATACTTCGCCAACATCGCCTTGATGATCCGTGAGTGACAGCATGAATTTCTTTCGATAGCAAATCAGAGGTGATGTTGCATTTATTATTCCCCAGTGAAAAAAAAATAAACACAAACATTTTACACAATTACCTCATGTTCCTGGAACTGGCCTTTCACCTCATTGAGACCTTCGCTGACGGGTTCCATCGTTGTAATTCGGTCATCAGCAATCAAAAGCCAGGACAGCACTTCCTCAACTATGTTTTGATATGAAGTAAGTTCTACTGTTGGTCCTCTTGAAGCTTCTTCCTCCAGTTTGGCAGTGGCAACAGCTTCTTGAAGTACATCTTTACTTGGCAAAGGAGGAGGTTCTATACCACTTTGGGCTAAGGCTTGGAACAGGCACATAACGTACATCATCACGGACTTTTTATCAGGCATTGTGGTGTTCACATCTAGAATTATACATATAATTTATAAATTACTCTGATGCAACTACTATCACTTGAAGCAAGGCTTTAAGAAATTCATACCTTCTGGATCCAGAAGCTTTTCAATTCCAAAAACTTCACGGGCAGTATTGAAAGCCATTTCGAGTCTTTCGTTAGGATCAGGTTTAGCTGCAATACTACCAAAATCTACCATTTCGGGTCTCCATCGATGAATTAAAGCTGCAAATGCTAGCCCGTCAGACCAAGAAGTTGTAAAATTTCGTATTTCCACCCCAGGATATGGCTAATAATATAAAAATCACATCATATTAATATCCAAGAAAATTTCCGGATTCCTAACATTTAAGTATCAACATCCAACACCATGAATACATGTAGTAGGGTTACCTCCGTGTTCTGCTGACACCATAAAAGTAAGGCCTTTTCCAAATTTGATTGGTTCATAGTCGCCATAAGTTCTTTCATTATATCATTAACCTGGTACATTTTAATTACGAATTAAATGTGTCCACATAATATGTACAAAAATTCAAGAATATAAGTATAGTTATTAATTTACCTGCCAATGCAAAAATATAGTCCACGAGAGAGCTAAAGTAATTTTCGGATTTCCATCTACTATATCATTATTGCTTATATTAACTAGACGGACTTTTTGTTCCTTTAAAACATCTAAGGCACGACTGACGTTGTTGAGATGATGCACACGCATTCTTCCTCTTTCTCTTTTCTAAAAATTCAGATTCAGAAAAATGTTGTTATAAGAAAAGTTTGGCTAGTATTAATTGATAGTTTTCTTTTTTGCTTACGAAAGTCTTGCTGGTAAGAACTTCTAAAAGTGATAGGAGCTTCGTGCCATCCCTGAGATCATAAAACATGTCCGATATTGGCGATTGACTTCCCTATAGACATTAAACGAAGTTCTTTTAAATCAACTGCGACTCAAGAAAATTTACAGTTTTAAATCATAATTTGCAATTTAGATTTACCCTCGCCAACATGGAATTTATCCATTTTCCAAATGTCTTTTTCTGGACATCTTCCCTCTCATCTGCAAACACAAGAGACAAAAATAATTACTTACTTTTATAAACAACATATGTGAATTTCCATACTTCTACAATTAACACCCATTCTAGTATTCTACCTTTGCTGCGTTCAACAAAAACTAGCTTGTTCATAAGACTTTTTTACTCGAAGCTACACAAGTACTCAATTTAATATGACAAATGCCGAAAAATCTAATAAATTCTACAATTTAACGTTACATTAATGGTGAATCCAAACGCGCAAATTCTTCATGCTTTCGGATTATGAAAGATAATTAAATCGAAACTGCATTTTAGGGGTACAACGCACGACTATTCGTTTTGAAGTTCAAAACTTTTCATTCAAGCAGCAAATATGGTGCCATGTATTGCATGAAGCCTGGATTTGGACGAACACATAATTTGCACGCATATTCTTTTGTTTATGTACCGATCATTTTTGGAAAGCATTATTACAAAAAAAAATGGTTCTAACGGATTTCCCGAGTTTTTCCATTGGTTGCTGACAACTTTGTCTAAACATTGAAAGCATGCTTATTTTAGAACAATGATTGATTTATAAATTACAACTCCTGCATGTGTGTTCAAGAAGTATTGTATTCATATGTATTTACGCATAAACTGTTATGCAATATCTAAGTGATAAACTACAAATTGCTGAAAACATGTCTGTTGTGTTAGTAAGCTGACGAAATAAAGCTGGTGTATAATATGAAACCTCGTTTGTTTATATAACATACTCATTTTCAAATCAAGGCATCTTTGATTTCCGAGTCCGCGAGGATAACAAGATTTATAAACACTATTTCCTCTTTAAAACCTATTAATCTCATAGTATTATGCAAGTACAAAATTTCTTCGTTGAGTTGGACTAAAACCTTTTACCTAGTTCGACCCATTCTTTAGTTTCATATTTGAATGTAAAACTTCTAAAAATAATCTTCATCACATTCTTTAAGTTTACGATGATCATAAGATATCGCTGATAGAAAATCGTTAGATACAAGACAAGGAAATTATTATACTGGAAAGTTTCGACAAATCACCACCCAACGGTAAAAAGTGCATTTTCAGTGAGTTTCATAGATTCATTGAGTCGATTCAACTGGTTATCTATTTTCACAGTATTTAATACAGAATTACAAGCTACCTCCGAGAATAAATTACATTTAATTTATATACAATTTTATATATGGAGGATTAGATTGGATCAAAAATCTGTAAAAGTTAAGTCAATCTTGACACTGACTAAAAGTGAAATCGTAAAGTGAAAATGGCAAGCTTTTTCAAAATGTACCACTGGAGAATAACTAAATAAGGGCAAGGGTTAATCCATTTATCACTTCATGTAAAACGGCATACGGTATTCGATATGGATACGGTATGGATTTTTGTATCTTTATTGCAGTAGGAAGCATGCATATTATGACAAGTACGCATGCATTCCATTTGACAATTTAAAAAAAAATGTTCACTGTCTGTTGAAGATTTTTATCTTTGCGCATGTCATAATATATTTTTGCTAAGACGGGTGTCATTTATTTATCACTTTATGTGGAATGTGTGCTAAATCAAATAAGTATGTTAATGTTTTGAATCTGAAGTGAGTGTCCAGTTTCAGTGATTATAGGAATTCGTTAGCGAATTCGTTAGCTGGTGTCCGTACGTCAATTATTGTTATACAATATGTGTCTATGAACTGTTTAAATCTACGCATTGTGTATGTTATTTATGGGTTCATTTATTAAAAATCTTTACCAAAAAATACGACTCCGGGGCCTTCAGGTCCGGGACTAGATGGAGAAGGTAGTTCATTTGGGTCGGACATTGTTCTTGTATTATCAAAACCAAATACGAAATACCATTTTTTTTTAAATTTAGCTGCGAACTAAGAAATCATTTATTCTCTTCTTTGAAAGGAGCACTGATAAAGAAACTCGCACTTCAACACATGCACGAGCAAATCAGTCATATTCGTTTAACGTTCCAAAAGGACCATGTAATGTAAGAAGAACATGTAACGTAATTCATTAAAAAGTGTCATGTAACATGGCCAATTTGCACTACACCAATTGTGCTAATCAACAACTGACAAAGTCTCTTTTTAAATGTGTTGTTAAATGACAGGTGAAAGCACAGGTTTGGATTAAAGTGTATGACTGAGCTTGTCAAAATTACAAGAGTAATTGCAATTTGGCTTTGGGTGCATTAAAATATATCACAGAAAACCGCTGAGTGCATTAAAAGTAATTCACAGCTGATCTTTCCCAAGATTTTTTGTGTACACAAACAAAACAGGCTAACTTCTAGCTATTTTAGTTTACAAAGTTTGGTTGAGAAAGCTATTGGCAATTGGCAAACATTACACTATATACTATATATAGTTGGTCTAGACTTTTTGTCAACTCATATTTCAATCTGTTCAAAAATTTGCACATATCACATCACACTAATATTGCACCTCTTTTTGACTGGTCCAAAAAAATAATATGAAAGATAACATGGTTTTATGGCATTCCAATTAATATTTCATTGTATGAAAAATGTTTTAATTTTTTAACGTGGAAGCAACAGGTGTATTTGTATATGCTTTTGATGTGGTATGATGAAAGTGTTGCGGTTGTGATATGATATGTTATCACATCAGATGCAGTGATTCTGTAGCATATAAAAAACGAGCATCTAAGAATAGCTTTTGACACACAATACACCATACCAGCCTCTGATCTGATATATTTTAGTCCTTAGTTCACACAACAGCTCACAATGGAGGTAGACTTCTTGGTAGACAATTTTTTATTCTCTATTTTACCCGAGAATTCTATTCGACCGACTATACATAATAATAACCAACATTTGAATAGATGCGGCTTCGAGAATACTTTATTGCAACATAAAACAATATAACACACCGTTTTACGCAACATTACATGTAACAAAAATATTAACCCTTTCATTGCATTGCATTTGGGTTTTTTTTACAAACAAGACAAACTGCTATGTCGAATGTGTTGTTGCAATGACCAAAAAAATACACAACACGCACGGAAAGGTACATAAAACATAACATGTACAAAGTGGACAGCAATGATAATGTATGAATATAAATGGTGAAGAATGCATTTTGTATGTATGTATATTGTACTTTTACACAAATCATACCGAAGTGTAATATGTACCTGAGAAAGAAGCAAGAAGCAATGAAGCAACAAAAAATATTGTTGAAGGGGAATACAATACAATGCTTTGTTGTCTGGCTTCTTGTTTTTATTTTCATGAGCTGTAATTGCAAACTAGTAAACTATCTGTAAAGAGTGTTGTACAAACTTGTATAGAGTTTGGGCTATTTATTTAGTAGTTTGGAAGTGGATTTACCAATCACTAATTATAAGAACCTAAAATTATGGAAAAGGGAAGCATTTATAGAATACGTTTTTGAAAACAGATTTTAGTCTCAAAGCATGCAAAAATGGTCAAGTAATATTGTATGCCTGCTGATTTTTCAGCACATATTTTGCACGCAATTTACCTTCTTATCATTTTATCCACCATCTAGATCATGTAAAAACGCTGTTATTATTGACATTGCCGAGTGATCGATCTTTATGACTGAAATTCTGACATCAGTTTACTTGCAAGTTCAAATTGTTTTACATAAATAAACTTGGAACCGTCCGTTACAGTTATGTTCGGTCGGTGTCGTAAAACTGAGAATGGGAATTGAAAGAATTTGTTTCTCACAGCAAACTGTTGAACTAGTTTGATACTCGTACTACTCTACTCGTAGTGTAGTACAGTTATGGATGTTGTTTTTTGACTGATGAATGACTGAGAAAAATCGCAATTACACGTGAATGACGTTTTAACTACATTCCAACTTATATTCATGATTATTAAGAGATAAGAGAAATGTTCATGCGATTTCCTATTTCATAATATTTTGAATTGGTATTGGTTTCCGACATTCATTATTAAACATGAATCAAATAAATGAAACAAAGTATTTTAAGTAACACTATTGTACTTATATTAACGTATTATGTACCAACCTTCTGGATCTTCCTTAATAGTCCTCTTGAAACCGGCTCGCATTTTATAAATTATCTAGACTCAATTTAATATCACTGAAATTCACTAAAACTATATATAGTAGAGCCAAAATATTTAGCTCGTTGATTGACTGATCATTGTCAAGCTTTTGGAAAACACAAGGAATACCCACAATTCACAGTATTCACACTGTACTTTTACATAACAATAATTTTGTAACTCCAGAAGAATCGAGTCTTGTCCTTAAAAATTGCAACATTTTTACAATTTTTCTCACTTTTTTTAAATTAAAAAAAACAATTTTCAAATTTTCTCGAGCCTTCTAATTATTTTTTGAAAAACTCTCGTACGTTTACTTACATAAACTAGCTATCAATACAGATATTTTTGAGGTTGAGGAAACTTTGTAGAGAAAAATATTTGTAATAAATTAAAGAATATGTGGATGGCTCCCACATTTTTGGATTCATTTCCCGAAGGAAACCTTAAAGCAAGCAAGTAGTTTTCTACATGAATAACTGTTAGCAGTGCAGCAAAGATTTTTTTTCTTGTTCTCCTTGTTAGGTTTTTCATGTATGCTTGTATGAAAACATTGTGTACAAATATACACCAACACTATATATTGGTGTCATTTCAAAATGCTCGTATGTCTATATATGTCTCTCTATTCGGGCATAACGGAAGGAAGCCACAAGTTCGCAAATTCCGATTTTATTCTCTTTTCAAATCATGCAACGCAACGTTGTTCTGCTAGATTGGCATATAGAGGGAGAAAAAAACGATGAACGTGGGTACGTATACATGTGTCTTCCATTAGACTCGGCAAAGAAAATAAATGTTTTGCTTGCCTTGCATTTGGTTCGAAAGTCATTTTTTTAGTGTTAAGACATGTCTTCATCAGCGTTTTCAATATCCCTGACTCTTTGACAAACGGAAATGACTTGGTTTTGTAAAGTAAAACTAGAAAGTAATATTATATCGGTTGACGCGGTAGATGATGTGATATGGCCTTTAGAAATATGTATAGTTATAGACAATACAATGACAACAAAATGATACACATTTTGCGTTTGCACACACACAAAAAAAAGATAAAAAGGTTCATGAGAAGAAAGAACTAAAAGTCGAGTGAAAATAGGTGTACTAATGTTACAAATGTGCTATTATTGGATTTAGGGTTGTACCGGAATATAGCAAAGCATGGAAAAGGAAGTAGAGAACAGCATCCAAACGAACGGGCTTCTCATTAAAGTTCATGTTTACTACTTGTTAGAATATACCATAAATTAACTTGAAGTCAATTTTGTCGTGCTAAAGATTCTTGAAAAAGATGTGATGACGGAATTTTCAGTCCCTGAATGCCAGGAGAGGGAACGGATGTTCGGTGTTCAGGAATTGAATTGAATGGATCCCAAGATGAACATTACATTATGCTTTTATATATGTTGGTTCATAAAGCTAATAAAATTTTAATTAATTTACAACAGTAGTTACAACTTATTTTATAAAAGTGGTTTACTTATTTTCAAATTCTCATAAAAATATTTCAAAATATATTATTTAATTTACGGTAATATTTGGGACGTCACTAATATTCTTGGAGTGATAGTGTAATAAACTGATTAATTTAAAATACAAATAAAGGTATTGGATTAATGAATGTAGTAACATTAGACCTGCATCATCTACTACTACATGTAGTAACATGGGAAAATTCGTCAAAACGGGTTGTTATTATTGACTTTGTTTTAATTTCACTTTTTTGTTTTAGTTATCATGGTTCTCTTTATCACACATCCGGGGTGCGGGTGTTGTGAAATTTTGCCTGGTCACTTGCTTTGGTAACTTCTGACGGTGACCACGCAAAATCTCACATTTCCCCAAAATGCAACTCAGTTTAAAGACATTTCAATATCTTCATGTCATTGGAATTTAACCAACTGGAAAAAATAAAAATCTTGTCAACGAAATTTCATTCGCTGTTTATGCTTCTTTGAAAAACCAAATTAGTAGCACGACTAACGTTTTAATTTGCATTTATTGCAAAAACTGATAATTATTTTAAATGCACATCATGCTATTTAAATATGATTTAACTGTTTTTAATAAAATATAAAATTGTTTTTCATATTAATTTGTTGCTTTTTAAAAGTTAGCTCAAACTTCAAACGTTTCACAGTTTACTTCCCGTTTTCGTTATTTATCCAATAACCTGAAATAAATGTCAGCGTCGAATTTTTGAAAGTCAATGAGAAAGATCGGATAGAGAATGCAAATATATGGGTGAACTTGGAGGTTGTAGGTAGTATGGAATGTACATAAAACATTTCAGATTTGGCAGCATGATATCATAAAACTTCGGTTGCGTGCTATGAAAATAGAGATGTCAACTGAGTTAAGGATGCGATTTACACTGTCTTATAAAAAATATTCCCTGAAAACTTAATTTCAAGTATTTAATTGAATAATATCGTATCATCATAAGACACAATAAAATAAAACTCGCGACAGTACTGAACTTATGATCTGACGAACGTTATCGCCATCCACCTACTCAATTTAATAATTGCAAGAAAGGAATGAGAAAATTATTTACGCTATGATAAAAAATAATTTTTTCCATCATTTAATTTTAGTTCATTTTCATATTCCAAAAATATTCTTGATTAAACTTTTGGGCTCACACTGCTATGCTGGACGTATACATACTTATATTAGTTTTTACGTAACAGAAAAAATACGACAGGTAAATGAAAGCACAGTGCAACAGTATCAATGATTTTTACGGAAAAGAATTAGGAATTTTCAAAGTTACAGATGAATGTTTGTTTTTTTAGCAGACGTTTCTTTTCTTTTGTTTACATAAACATGCTATTTTATCTTCGTCGGGTCGGGTGGATTTTGTTCCATTGATTTATTTTTCTTCTTATGTTTGTTCCGAATACGAGTAAGACAATAATGTTCTTATTATAGCAACTAGAAGTGATATTTTAAACGTATTATTTTTAAATATCAAATTTCAAGCGAACAGTGTCCGTTCACGCGAAATCATGTTGCATCTGATTGGATTTAACCATAAGTTCCAAAAGAAAAAGACATTACAGTGCAGTGGAGCTTCCACTTCTAAGCTATTTATCATTCAAAAATATTTTTGTACTTTTCTTTATATCGAGCCAAACTGATTTATGCATTTTAGAGGCAGCTACAGACATTTGTGCCAAGAAATAAAGAAAACGGTACGGAGTAAATCAATGTTTACGTGTACAAAATTTATGTAAAATAGGATGTCTACTTGAAAACAGCACTATATATTACTTACATTTTAATGCTTTACTACACAACCATTTTCGTTAAGTTTCAGTTTACGACTTGATGTACTCAATGCTCCTATGTTTTCTTATTTTCCAAATCATATTTTTGGTTTTGACGTTGTATATCATATCCATTTATCATGTTTTAATTGGAACGTTAAATGGAACTCGCTAAATTTGTTGCCTAACCCAATGATACTGTTGCACTTGAACTGCATGCTTGAACACCTTTCCTCTGAATAAAAGAACAGTATTTTCATTTCATCGCAGTCGGTTTTGGTTGGTCACCAGTCACCACCACCATTTGGCCTACCATATTGTCATAAATTTCACATGTTTTAGAATTTTGATGCAAGCCTATAAATTCGGTACATAAGTTTTATTTAAAACTGATATTTTTATCTCTTAACGAATTTACGGCATATTTTCTCTCAAATATTGATATTCAGGTCGAGGTAAATCCTTAGGCACATGCACCACACATTTGAAATACTGTTGAATTGAGTCGCATCGCATATGTATATACGCTCCGTAAAGAAAGTAAACTAATCGTTCTGTAGCATTCATGTTAATAGTACAACTTAATTCAATGTTTTCTGATATCATCAGCGACGTGTGGATAGTTGGCAAGAATCTGAGAAGGAGGGTGTCCGTCCGTATTCTGAGAAAATTGCAAAGAAGAAACTTGGCAATTAGAAGACGAACGTTTTCATTTACACTAAAACAACCAGTTTTGTTTATATTCAAATCAGAATAACTCGAATCAATTGTAACACAATAATATAATGTTCGAAAGCTTTGCAAAGTTGTTAAATGTCTCTTCAAAAAACATTCCATGGTACGTTCTTAAATCTATGGTATGTGGAAGTAGAGTAGAGAACAAAACAAAATAATCTATCGTTAGTGCTTGAATTTTGGGAGTGTGACATAACACGTCATCTATGCCATAATATGCCTGACACGCGACGTGATGAGCACTGAACAAGAACTACTCCAAATGTAACTGTTCTCAAAGCCGCGAGCAGGCAGTTGATGTTGCTCGATGGCATATGGCACCAGAAGCTGTAGTTGTACGAACGGAAGAAGTAGTGATACCTTTAAAAAAACTAAATTACACCACAACGGTCTGGTTGAAGTCGTTGGTGCCATCATAAAACTACTAGAATACATTTTCACAAGCTCATCAATAACATTCGCGATCTTAAGTAAAGCGAAGAAAGTACATAGAAATATTCATGTAACGCAAACCCAATCGTCACATGTAAACCTATCCTTATACTGACACTAAAAATATGTCATAAGTCTCATGACCATACTAGTCATGCGGCAAATAAAAAAATACGGCAGAAGCCATCAAGAGTTCATTGATGCAGAAAAGAAAGTTATAAACCAAGTCAAGAAAAAAATGTGTAAAGAGGCTTTAGCTCAGAAATCAATTTGGCAAGGCCGGCTTCTTTTCGGTGGATCGTAAAATTAGTGATCTCAAGTATTGTAACAGATAGTATATGCCAAAAGCTGTCAGTGAGATTTGTAAGCATACATATTTATTCCATGATATTCTGACATTTCTGATGAAAGGAAAAGTAGTCTCTTTAAATTAGTTTTTTTTGTACAAACATAATGCTATGAAATCTATAAAGTGTATTTTTTTCGTCAGCTAATTTCCTGATTCGTAATTTTGTCGTTGTTAATCTGTTAAATCCTAAAAAATTGTGAAATCAGAGACAGTGATATTTTTAGTTCAAATGAATTTTATCTCTGAAGCACGCACCCACACTAAAACCGTTTCGGATTTGCTAAATTATTACGTAATTGATGTCACTTACATTTCGCTTCTTTCATGCGTTCTTGAAATTGCTCGAGTTCATCCTTCTTCTTGGAAAACCGATCCTCATCTGCTAGCAGGTCATCAACATAATTATCATCCATTGTTGTGGTGGAACTGCTACCACTACCGCTTGTTCTTGGGCTCCTTTTAGAACTCATTGTAATTCACATTCACAAACACACTCAATTCCAGTAAATTTCGGGTTCTTCTTCGATCTGACACTGACAGCGCCACATCTTACCTACAACATTTTTTTAAACTTTCATAAATCTCAAAGGTTTAGGTACACTTGTACATATAATATGTGATATGTGTGAAAATTATAGCAATAAAGCTTAAATTAATGCGATGTTTGTTGTGCCACATAACTTAGTTGACACGTGGCTTCAGTTTAAGTGTTCAGTGTTTCATCCGCCAATTATCATTGCTTATAAAGGTATTTAGTAGCGTAGCCAAATATTTGTTTTTCCATTGCATACAATGAGGCACTACGTAAGCAACTAAAATGCGCACTTCATATACTCAGCTAATAGCAGGAAGTAAGAAACGAAGAAACAGTTGCCACCTTATTAATCGTGCTCGACCTAATCGAATGTGACAAGGCAGCTGTTTCTCATAATAAGGATAGGTGATCTTATCCATGGCATAATTTTGTCACAGCGATGATTCTCATCGTTAGTTTCTTTCCCGTTTTATATAACCTGATCAATAATATGAAAGCTTGCAGATTCGTGCATAATTGGGCCGCAGTAGCAAAACAGCAGTGGTGAAATTGCATCATTCACAAAAAAGCACCGAAAATTTTATTCTTTGAAAGTTTGCAGAACTTTAATTCGCAATAGTATAAATCACATTATCACTTTTAAATGCATAATAAAAATTCTTTTTTTCTTCTTATAATGTATAGCTAGGTAAAAAAACATATTTATGAGAAATCTCAGGGCATCTGTGTAATGAATGGTGAATGGTGGTAAGTCTGTGTCGAAATAACGATATTGTCACTGCGAATATTTGACGAACAGAGTTCGGGAGATTTGTAAAAGGATTCGATCTTTCAAGCTTCTCATTTCAAAGCCTACACCCGCAATATTTAATGATAAAGAATGTATTCGGGTCTCCAATTTCATTCTAGGTTCTTGATTCATTAACATCGAAATTTTTTGGCCTTTGATAATAATGTATCATATTCATTGATATCAAGAACTTTGCCTTGGAATTTAAAATGTCGAATAAAATCTTTAAACTTTGAAAATGGAAACTGAATGTATGACAATCGTTTAAATGAGTGCATCCGACTGAAATCAATAAATGAATGATCGATAAAAAATCTTTTATTTGATTTGTATGAACGTGCTACAGAACTGAATTTGTGTACACCTGAGTGGTGTTCTTTTTAATAAAGCTTTCTACATCAAAGAAATATAACTCAAGACCTTCTCAAACGAACAAACAAAATATAAGCGTTGAACGAAACTGACTACTTACTGATGTGAATAAAGAGATTTTCTCTCTTGCTTTTTAGCATCGCTGACTATCCTATTGTTGAATATTGAGTGGGTGTCAAATTCTATGATCCTATCTACGCTGCATACAAATCATCATTTTTATTTTTCCACTCATAATAATGATAATGATAACTACATGCTATAAAAGGAAAAATCTGGGATTGTACATTTCTTGTTTTGTTTATAAAGATCCATACTTTCTTATAAAGATACATATTTATATACATTCAAAGATTGGTGAGACGTGTTCATTGCGTCATTGTCGTTGTACGCAATTCGCGATGCGTTTACAATTTAGCAATGTAAGCTAGCTTTGAACTTGTCAAGTGTCAGTAAATGTCAACCAATTTATGATCTTATATCACTAACAATACAAAATATGCATGAAATTTGATACAGCTACTGCTAGTCTCCTCTTTTTTTTCTCTTTGTAGATTTTATGGAAAATGTTTTGATGTATTTGAGTGTTGAAGATGGCATATAGAACCAGAACGATTTTCCTTTTTTCTTCATTCATAATTTACATTATGAAGAGACTAAATTTCGATGCAACTTGCTGTTGATAATTAAGATATTTACTAATAGCTGTCATATTGAAACTTCCTGTATTTATAAGATATTTCTATAATGTTTTAAGTATTGCGATAGCTAGGAATCTATAATAAATAGGATGGTGATTACGTTAAAGTGAAACTAATGTAATTTTAGCTAAAGTAGCAAAGGGGAGACCAAAGAATGGCTACAAAGAAAAAAAACTTTTCAGTTTATAGCACTTACACTACTCCACATTTTTTTCACCTTTTAGTATTTTCCGAATTTTAAGCTATTTACCTTTACACAAGTTGTATCTCCTTTAGGGGTTAGGACTCCTAAAGGAATATGGAGCTAATATTGAAAATTTTTATTTCATTCCAGCCAACTCTTTAGTCATTCATATGCTATTAGCTAGAGACAACATAATGGCTTGAATGGCTGAATTTATGCAAAAACGTCTAGCCTACAGATTTGTAAGACTCGTTGCACACATCATCTAATGTACATAATAGAAAAAGCGGACATTAAACATTGTATAATCAGAAACGCTCACACATTGTTCTTTCATTTGTCATTCACTTGCACTTAGAGCTTTTACTTTTGACTTTTAGCACTCACCGGTTTAGTTCAACGTAAAAATTATCACTCTTAAAACATCATCAACATCAGGACCAGGGTGAACTATGGAAAATTGTTTTACCGGTAATGTTTACACGTAGCATTGTTTATGCATTATTCCCCATGTCCTGTTCCTGTCTGAGCAAGTGGCTTTTTTGGAGTCGAGATTCGTCGAGAACACCATTACACATATTACGCTTGTATGGGATGCGATTTTTTATGACGATGTGTTTGCGTTGTTTGCGCGTTAGCTTTCCAAATTCATTTGTTGCTCATCCCTAAACCTCACATTATGGATCCATTGAGCTTCCTTTTGGAATTTAAATTAGTTTGCCGTGCTGGTGAACAAATGCTTTTTTAAAAGATCTGGAATAAATTATGCATACGTGCCACAGGTTAACACTATAATCCACGTAATAATGATAATAATAGCACATTGGATTATGCTACAAACTGCAATAAACTAGCATTCATTCAGCTTGCATTCACTTTCCCAGACCAGGTAATTTAGAACGTGAAAAATGATTCTCATGCAAGCCTCATTATTCCAAATTTATAGATTAGTTATGCAAACAGGCGAGACGTCAAATCCGTTGTTCATAGTCAGTTTTATGTTGTATTGTATTGGGAATTCGAAGCACTATGCCGAATTTTTCACCGCCTTCAAAGACTTTGTTGGTTTTTTATACACAGTTACACAACAACACTATACACTGAAGGGGTTCATTCAAATTTTCAGTCGGCACATATTTGTCATTATTTTCCCTTGAGTGTAGAATGACATTTAACATGAACATCTTCAACTAAAAGGTTGTTGTAAAAGTCGTTTGATTTTTTACTTTTTTAATCTCATGAATGTCAGCAGACCACAGGAATAAATGGACACTTTCTAGAAATTTTGATGAACTAAATTATGTATCATCAAATAACAAATTGTGTTTAACAATTTTGTACTCCAAAAGTGTATCATAAGTACAGTCGTATTCAAAATGTACAAACCTCTTTGCACTGCACTCTACTTTGCTTTAGACTGAAACTTTTTTGACGAGACGAAGCATTTCCTACACAAATGCTATAAACCCAAAATATTACAAAAAGGGATGAAAAACAATTTTTTTCCACTTTTATCATGTAAACTTCTAAAGTACGCACATCGTTATGTCGTCGTTCACATGTGGACACAAGTCACCACAAAAATGTCATTAATCTTGCTTTTAGTCTGATAGGTACAACGGTGAATGGGAGCGGCTATGTAACCAGATTCTCTGAAACTGTTGCACAAAATCAAGTTACTTCACTTCCCACATTCAACACAGAGGCAGAGTTTTATATGTTTTCATGCAATTGTTCAGTAAGGATTTTCGGTGACGAGAAATTTCTCACGTGCTTGCACTTGTGTGTGTCTATTTATTCGGGATTTTCTTGTGTGTCTTCTTGAAGCAATTCCCAAAAACTAAATGCGTACAAAAACCCAACTGTACAAAAATAAGCAGTAAACATCCAGTAATCTAAATTATTTAGGATTTATGCGTTATGATAACAGACCAGTAGTTATAGTTTACATAAACCGGTAGTACTGATGCAGTGTGCTGTGTGTGAAAGTGTGAAAGAAAACATTTTTAATAGTTGAGGGTTAATGTGCCTACTACAATGAGATGTAGTAACACTTACTTTGGCGTTCGCAATGATACACTACCAAAGAACAACTGAAAAGTTTACAGAGATCAGATCATAGCTCGCAGACAGACTGCATCTCTCCACATTTGCTTGGTGCTGATGATGACGGACGCGTAAGCTAATATTTGGTCTTGTGAAAACATATCATATACAATTCCTCTCTGATGCAGTAATGGGCATTCTATATTTATGCCTTTGTACACAAGAGAACATAATATTATGCACGTATGCTCCCGTTGTACTAGTATTTTGTGTGGTGATCTAGAAAACAATTTAAAAGTCCATGTCTGTGTGAAATGTGTTTGCTTGTATATAGGGCTTAACTAGAATATAAGCATATCTGCCTGTGAATCATGAGCAGAATTGCTTTCTTTTTAAACAGTTTCCTTTTTTTATTTTCACGTTCAAAATATGTAACACAGTTGCATTACAATTGTGCCCATTAATATAAGATCAATTCAAGCACTTGTGTCGCAATATGCAATGGTCCTAATATCCTCTGATCTGAGGTGGATGTCATCCCTTCTTTTTAACGTTGTATTTGGGGCGACCTTTACGTTATATAGGCATTTGAAACTCATGCCGTGTGAATGACGACTGAACAACAGCAGATGATACGTTTCAAGAAAAAAATTGATGAAAGATAAACAGTAGTAATTTTCAAATGAGGTCGCCCGTCAAGTCAACTCTATATCCCTTTTAAGAAAAGTTATGGCATCATTCTCCGTTTTTATTATGAATCTCCCTCTTGTTTTTATGCATTTTTCCACTACTTGGTTTCCACTGTTTTCCTCTTGCTACTAAACCAATGCCAAATGAGTCACCCACATAACTTGAGACTCAGAGTACCATAACACAAAGTGTATTCAATGTCTGTGAAAAAAACACCCTTGCTTAGTTTAATGAGCTATGAGCGTATATGAGTTCTTGCACAACACAAGCGCAACACTTACGTGTAGGTAGTTCTTTATATACCAAGGAACTGTACAGCGTTTAACAACTTTGAGAATCCATGTCAAAAAAGGAAAGAAATTATTTCTCTCAAATACAAGCTACACTTAAAAATTATTTGCTATATGCATCAATATATGTCAACTTAAAAGAGCACTGGGTAAGCAGCCGGAATCCATTGAGCGTCAACGACACAAGCGCAATCGTCCCTCATCATCATTTTCATCTCCTTTAATAGATGAGTGAGTAGGGTTATTGGATGTAAAACGTCGTTGCATTATGACCCTTTGGAAGGGTTTTACACCAAAGTCAAAGAGAAAATTAAGTATTTTATTACGTAGCTGAAAGCGAAGCGTCAGCAAGTATTGACTTTATCATGTTTGTCTGTCTGTCTGTCTGTCTGTCT